>VMDO01002758.1:0-159726 GCA_007922755.1 Pedetes capensis | reverse complement strand
GTTTTACATTTGATAGCATATATTTTATATTCTATAGACATAGTTTTTGAGCATAAGAATTGAGGAAATATAATTATGCTTACAATCAAGTTTGATGTTGACTAAGATATTTTAAAATAAATTGTATCAATCCTTTTTAAGAGTATTTTATTTCCATGAAATCCTTTCAACTGTCAACATACCAGGCTAATGGTTATTATTAAAATTCTAAGGAGAGATTTTGAGTACAGGAATGAGGGGTAGGGAAAATGATTTTTGGTCCACCTCATAATGCCATTAGCTTCCAAGACTCTTAGCAGCCTTAGCCATAAAAAATCAGGAATTACATTCCATGAGCCTCTCCACTTCTAATTTTCTATGACTCTAATTGATGCCAAGTCAGTTCTTTAGTGAATGTTTAGTTACACATGAAATGGAAAGATAATCATATTAGCAGTATTGTTTTTATAATAAGGATTAAATAAAAGAACACACAAGAAAAAAGCTCATAGTTTAATAAGTGAGGACATTTGATTTTATCTGAATATATTGTTTACAGTGCAGTTAATAACTGGAAACCAATCCTAAACCTCACACTTTTCAGAGAGTACACCATTTTACACTTTGGATTTGTTTGGTGTTTCCTCTTAACATTCTATTATTTTTCCACATGGGCTACTTTATTGATAAATCAAAAGAAAAAGGATCAACTAGCCAAAGCAACAAAGCAATAAAGTCCTCACTTCAGGGTTGTAGCCAATCTAATTAATTTTTCATTTGTTTCTCATGTATTAGAGACAAATCAATTTGACATTACATTTACAGAGTTATAAAAGGAGAGGCCCTCAATTGGTTGTCTAGGCTGTTCAAATTAGTCGGTTAAATGATCCCCCAGGATATCATAAAGTTTATGAATAGGTTCTTTTAAGTACCTTTTCACTAAATTACTGACTAAGACATTAGCACTTTCTGCAGATTTTGACTCCTATAAAATGGGAAAGTCCTGAAATCAAGCAATGGGGGTTTATTTTTCAAGGATTTTTTCACTAACATACTTTAGTTAAAATGTCTTTAAAGAACCATTTTCACCCATGAGGTTTAGAACATATAAGTTGACTATCACTCAATGAAAGGAGCTTCCAGTCAGATAACAGGTGATACCATGGCCTTTATCCTGTATGAATTATCACTCGTAGGTATATACTAAACCACTCCCAATTATATGAATTGTATGAAATAATGGGAAGGTGATTCTATTTCATAGAAATAAAGAACCTGGAAAAAAAAGTATTCTCAAGTAGAGTTCCCAGAAAATTAAGGTAGAACAAAAATAAAATTACATGTTGAATTAAGTTTGATAGCACATCTGTGCAAGTTTTAAGGTACAAGGTATGATCAGAAATATGGTGCATGTTTAAGTAAAAAAAAACAAAACAAAACAATTATTACAGTAAAAGACATATTGCCATTAATCTCCTTCAATATACGCCCCCTGGATTCAAACACATTTATTCCACCATTCTTGTCACTTTCTGAAGCACTTCTGGAAGTCTATTTCATGAGTCTCTGTAATGGTATAGTTGTTTGGGCTGCCTTGATGTCCTGAATTGATTTAAAACCATTTACATTTCATGGGCATTTTGACTTTGGGGAAGAATCAGAAGTCACACCATGCCAGATCCAGTGAATAAGGTGGGTGAGGACACACCATAATATTTTGATTTGACAGAAATTTCCATACCAAGGGTGATGTATGACATAGAACCTTGTCATGATGGGGGGAGAAACTAAAGACTCGAAGGAAGACTTTGAGAACTACTTCAGAAAATGGCAAGATGGATGGATAAGTAAGTCTGAATCCAGACATAGTACTTTGAGAGGAATAAAAGGCAGTGTGTCATCCACAGTAATAATTTTTTAACCTAAATATTAACCATATATTTTATCATAGGTCATGTATCTATATACTCTAAAACCACTGTGAAAAAAAACTCACTGCTCTAGGCTCTGACAGTTTAAAGTAGGTAGTTTGAGAATCACATCTGTCAGTTTGACACACCATGGGGGCTTGTGTGTTGTGATGAGGCTGAAAGCTATGCCACCGGTATCTCAGATAGCAGCAGGGTCACCCATGCTGGACAAGTTTCAGCTGAGCTTCCAGACTAAGACAGACTAGGTAGTAGGCACCGGCAAACCGCTCCTGAAACAACTAGCCATTGAAAAACCTATGGATAGCAAAGAAACACTGTCAGATATAGTGCCAGAAAATGAGTCCCCCAGGTTGGAAGCCACTCAAATGACTACTGGGAAAGAATTGCCTCCACAAAATAGAGTCTACCTTGATGACAGAAATGGAGTAAAGCCTCAGGGACCTCCATATGCTGATGTGGCATGACTCAAAATGAGGAGAAACAAGTGTAAGCATCCATTAATAATTGGAACATGGAATGTATGTAGTATGAATCTAGGAAAATTAGAAATCATTAAAAGAGAATTGGAGTGCATAAACATTGATATCCTAGGCATCAGTCAGCTAAAATGGACCAGCATGCGCCAATTTGAGTCAGATAATCATATAGTCTATTATGCTGAGAATGATAAACTAAAGAGAAATGGGGTTGCATTCATCATCAAAAAAGATATCTCAAGATCTGTTCTGAAACACAATGTTGTCAGTGATAGAATAATATCCACATGTCTACAAGGAAGGCCAATTAATATGACTATTATTCAAATTTATGCACTCATCTCTAAGGCCAAAAATAAAGAAATGGAAGATTTCTACCAGCTTCTGCAATCTGAAATAGATCAAACATGCAATCAGGATGTACTGATAATTACTGGTGACTGCAATGCAAAGGATGGAAACAAAAAGAAGGTTCAGTAGTTGGAAAATATGGTCTTGGTGACAGAAATGAAGCTGGAGATCTCATGATAGAATTTTGTCAGACCAATGACCTCTTCATTGCAAATACATTTTTTCAACAACATAAACGGCGATTACACACATGGACATCACCAGATGGAACATACAGAAATCAAATTGACTACATATGTGGAAAGAGACGATGGAAAAGCTCTATACAAAATGTCAAAACAAGACCAGGTGCTGATTGTGGATCAGACCATCAACTTCTCATATGCAAGTTCACACTGAACCTGAAGAAAATTAGAATAAGTTTTTGAGAGCAAAGGTATGCCCTTAAGCATATCCCACCTGAGTTCAGAGACCACCTCAAGAATAGGTTTAATGCATTAGATACAAGTGATAGGAGACCAGAAGAGTTGTGACATGACTTAAAAGATATCATTCAAGAAGAAAGCAAAAGGTAACTAAAAAGACAAGAAAAAATGGAAAGACCAAATTAAATGTCAAAAGAGACACTGGAACTTGCCCTTGAACATAGAGCAGCTAAAGTGAAAGGAAGACATAATGAAGTATAGGATATAAACAGAAGATTTCAAAAGGCATCTCCAGAAGACAGAAAACAAACATTATGCTGACATGTGCAAAGAGCTGGAGGCAGAAAACAAAAGGGAAGAATATGCTCTGTGTTTCTCAAGCTTAGGGAAGTGAAGAAAAAATTCAAGCCTTGAGTGGCAATAGTGAAAGATTCTACAGGGAAAATATTAAATGATGCAAGAAACATCAAAAGAAGATGGAAGGAATACACAGAGTCATTATATAAAAAAGAATTGGTAGACCAATTCTTGAAATGGACCAACCATTTCAAGAGGTTGCATATGAAGAGGAACCAATGGTATTGAAGGACAAAGTGGAAGTTGCCTTGAAAGAACTGGTGAAACACAAGGCTCCAGGAATTGATGGGATACCAATAGAGATGTTTCAATAAACAGATGCAGCACTGGAAGTGTTAACATGTTTATGCCAACAGATTTAGAAAACAGTTACCTGGCCAACTGCCTGGAAGTGATCCATATTTGTGCCTATTCCCAAAAAAGGGGATCCGACTGAATGTGAAAACTATTGAACAATATCATTAATATCACACATAAGCAAAATTTTACTAAAGATCATTCAAAAGTGACTGAAGCAGTATATAGATAGAGAATTACCAGAAAATTAAGCAGGATTCAGAAGAGGGTGGGGAGGCAGGGACATCATTGCTGATGTCAGGTGGATATTAGCTGAAAGCAGGGAATATCAGAAAGATGTCTACCTATGTTTTATTGACTATGCAAAGGCATTTGACTGTGTGGATCATAACAAATTATGGATAATGTGGGAAAGAATGGTAATACTAGAGCACTTAATTGTATTCATGAGGAATCTGTGCATGGACAGGAAGTAGTCATTTGAACATAAAAAGCAAACACTTCCTGGTTTAAAATCAAGAAAGATGTAGATCAGGGCTGTATCTTTCCACTGTACCTCTTCAATCTCTATGCCAAAAATTAATCCAAGATGCTAGAATTTATGAAGAAGAACATGACATCATGATTGGAGGAAGACTCATTAACAACCTGCATTAGGCAGATGACAAAATTCGGCATGCTAAAAGCCAATAGGATTTGAAACATTTACTGACGAAGATCAAAGGACACACCCTTCAATATGGATTGGACTTCAAAGTCAGCAAAACAAATGTCCTTCCAACTGGGTCAGTATGCAGCTTCATAATAAATGGAGAAAAGATTAAAGTTGTCCAAGATTTTGCTTTACTTGGTTCTACAATCAACACCCATGGAACGAGTAGTCAACAAATCAAAAGACTCATTGCACTGGGAAAGCTGTTGCAAAAGATCTCTTTAAAGTGCTGAAAAGTAAAGACATCACATTGAAGATGAAGGTGCACCTGCCTCATGACATGATATTTTCAGTTACAGGATATAGTGGTGAAAGCTGGATTTTGAATAATGGAGACGAGAAGAACTGATGCTTTTCAATTATGGTGCTAGAGACGAACATTGAATATACCATGGCCTGCCAAAAGAACCAATAGATCTGTCCTAGAAGTGCAACCAGAGTGCTTTCTTGGAAGAAAGCATGGCTAGACTGCATCTTACGTATTTTGGACATGTAGTCAGGAGGGCCCAATCCCTGGAGGATCTAATATTTTGGAAAGTGGCAGGTCAATGAAAAAAAGGAAGACCCTCAAATAGGTGGATTGACATCATGTCTGTAACCATGGGCTTAAACATGAAAAAGATCATATGCCTGGCACAGAATCATGGAGTGTTTTGTTCCATTATACATAGGGTCACTGTGAATTGGACCTGAGTTGATAACACCTAACAAGCAATCTTCAGAATCATTCTTAAATTCTATCTCTCTGTGTGTGTTCAATCGTTTGCCCTGTCCCAACAGGTTTACTTCTCCTCACTTTTATTCAAACTGATTATCACTGCTCATCAATCTATTGGAATATGGCCTAACAACTCTAATGCCTATCAAAAGTATAGCAATACCCCTATCCTGTGTCAACATACTTTATATGCAGCTGTTAAATTCTTCTTTCAAAAAAATCACATTCTTCTATCAATCCTACTATTTTTTTTCAATCCCTGTATTTTTACAGCTCAGCAAAAAAAAAAAAAAAAGCTACCTCAGCGAATGTCTTTGGGAATTTCATTCATTACATCCTACTCATGGAATCAGAAAATGTCACTGTTATTTCTCATCATTTGTTGATTGTAGGTGCCATGGAGTCAGGTCCAACTTATAGTGACCCTACATACAACACAATGAAGCACTCCCCAACACTGTGTCATGCACACAATCTTTTGTTGTTTGAGCCCATTGTTTCAGACACTGTTTCTTCTCATTTTAAGTCATGCCACACCAGCAAAAGGAGGTCCCACCGGCTTTACTTCATTCCTGTCACTTAGGTTGGCTCTACTTTGAGGAGGCAACTCTTCCCTAGTCATTTCTTGAATGCCTTCTAGCCTGGAGGACTTATTTTCAGGCACTATATCTGACAGTGATTCTCTGCTATTCATAGAATTTTCAATGGCTAATTTTTTCAGGAGTGGTATACCAGGTTCTCCTCCCTAGTCTATCATAGTCTGGAAGCTCAGCTGAAACCTGTCCACCATGGGTGGCCCTGCTGGTATCTGAAATTTTGGTGGCGTAGCTTTAAGCATCACAGCACAACAGCTGACAGACACATGGGGACATCTCACTTCCCAGCATAAGCTGACCTTAAATATTAACAGAACTCCTTCTATAATCCCTGTGCAGATTCCCAGTCTCAGATTTAAGAGAAACTTCATAGATTTTAGGACAATAACTCATTAAATTTCTGTGCGCCAGACATGTTCTGAAGTAAGGGAAAAGATACTAAAGAAGAGGTAAAATGAATAGGTTAAAATGTATCAACATACTTTAGGGAGCTCCTCAGGCCTCTTTTTTTAAATCCAAAAGCCACTAAATAGAATCCCTATCTTTTTATATCATACAAGATGAATTTTAATAACTTAATAAGTGACAATGTTATTTTAAAATCAGTTAGTATGCCGTTTTACTACAGATAAGATTCTTCTCCCTTTTCTGAAAAGAACTTTTCTAATCATGGTAACTCTTAAGAGTGGAAATAAACCACAAAATATTCCTACTACAAAAGGAAATGGATTCACTACAGGAAGAGATGACTTCTGAGGCTCCTTTACAGCATTTTGGGATTTAAAAAAATTCATTTTGAGGAAAATTAGTTGAGATAGGATAGTCTGTATGTCTAAACCCATAATGACCTGAAATTCATGGCTCTCTTAGGATGTAGTTTGGAAATTGGATCAGAGTTGAGCCCTCTCCCATCTCATGAGAAAATTATTTTCACTGGAATTTTGCAACTTAATTAGTAATCACTTAGGAATCAAGTGAAAGAATTCTATCGCTTCCTCTCAAATTCAATAGCTCCGTGTTTCCTAAACGGTGTGAGATATTTGTGGTATTTTGGCTTAAACATGCATTCCTGTTTTAACTAATTTTGTAAGAGATTTAGTTAAACAGGTCTCTCTCTTTTTTAAATCCAGGCTACTAATAAGTTACACATAGTAAAACTTACCCTGGTATCATTTACATATAATAAAATTCATCCTGGTTAAGTATGAAGCTCAATAAGTTTGGAAAAGTATCTACTTTCTTGTTGATACTACCACATCAAGATATAGAACATTTTAATTATCCTACAAACTTTCCCTCACTACATATTGAAACAAATCCTTCCTTCAACTCCTGGTCTCTGACAAATCTAATCTGATTTCTGCCCCTTTTTTACTTTGGCCTTTTCCAGTATATACGTGGAAACATGCCGTATCTTGATGTTTTTGTCTAATTTCTTTAACTTAGTATGAATGATTCAATCACATCACTATATTTAATCACTAGCTTGTAACTTTTAATTTTAGATCAATATTAACTGTATCGTTGTTGTTATCAGGTACCATGGAGTGTGGTCCAGCTCATAGCAACCTTCATATGGTTGTGGGTTTTTTGTGTGTATGTTGTACTTGGGGGTCTAACCCAGGGCCTCAAGCATGTTTTGCAAGTGCCCTACCACTGAGCTCCACCCCAGCCCATTTCATTTTTACTTTTTATCTTGAGACAAGGTCTCACTAAATTACACAGGCTGCCTTGGGCCTCAAACTCTCAATCCTCCTGCCTCAGGCTCCTAAATTGCTGGGATTAGAGGTGTCAGCCACCATGCCCAGCCCCTCAGAGGGTTTTCAATGGCTGTTTTCAGGATTGCTTCAGGAGTGGATTGCCATGTCCTTGTCCTATTTTTGAGGTTCAAGGGACTGAACCCAGGGCCTCTGAGAGTGCAGAGCAGCACTCTACCAACTGAGCTAAACCACAGCAGCCATTTAACTATGTAGGTACTGCAAATGACTCATTTAAAAGATGGTGGATAATTGGGTTGTTTCCAAACGATGATTTCCAAAGTGGCTGTGCCATTTTGTAACCCCATCAGGATCTTACTTCAGCAATTCTGTATCAGAAATTCTTGTGGTTCATACCATGAATTAGCATTTTAAAATGAAAGCAAGTAGGTTCTTTTGCACATGAAAGCATGAGGTACCAGGTCACTTGTAACCAAGTCTGATATTTCTACTAACTATAATCTATCATTGTAATTATTATCAAGTATTTATTAAATTAGAGAGTTTATTAACTACCCAAACATGTTGTTGTTAGGTGCTGTTGAGGTGGGTCTGACTCATAGCGACCCTATGTACAACAGAACAAAACACTCCCCAACACTGTGCCACGCCCAGTACTATGTCAGTGTTTCCCTGTTTTCATGGGGCTTTCAGTGGCTGATTGCTTCAGGATTGTTTCAGGAGTGGTTTATTAGGTCCTTCTCCCCTTTTTGTGGTGCTGGGATTGAACCCAGGGCCTCAGAGAATATAGAGCAGCACTCTCCCAACTGAGCTAAACCCCAGCCCCACCCAAACATAAGGGCATAGGAAGAATGAACCATGTACTGTATTTCTATTGCCACAGTAATAAATTACTCAAAATGGGTGGTTTAAAGTAACAAAAGATTGTATCAGAGTTCTGTGTAAGGTAGACATAGGTTTCACTGGGTAAAAGTTAAATTACTGGCAGTGCTATAGTATCCCCTGCTTGTCCTTGGACAGAGTCTGTTTCCTTAGCTCCTCACCTTCTAGAATTTGCCTACAGTCTTTGCTTTATGGCTTATTCTTCATCTTCAAACCTGGAAATCTTGCAGCTTCCTGAAGATTCTTCCATAGTCATGGTTCCCTCTGACCAGCTGGGAAGCATTACTTCTTTCTAAGAACTCTGGTGATTCGTTGGCTCCAATTGGCTAATCCAGGATGCTCTTCCCTTCTCAAAATCTCTAATTTAATCCCATTGGCAATTTTTTTTTCATGTAAACATGACATTGTCAAAGATTCCATAGATTAGGATGTGGACATCTTTGGGTCCATTATTCAGCCTACTATGGAATATAAATTTCTCATGAAATAATTTTAAAACATTGACAGCTCTTCTTTCTTACTGCAAATCTGGACTGTTTCCATAGTGTTGATTTAATAAAGTGTGGAGGAAATTACTAAATCTCTTGGAATGTCTCTTTTCCTCTCTACAGTAAGGGTACAGCAAAAGCCATTCAGTCTGAAAAAATTGATATCCATAAGAGTGGAATAATCTCAGGAATTTGGATTATAAACTTCCTGTTTTGTTGGATGCCTGCAGCGGTAGCCCTGTGGCATCAGATCCCGTCAGATCTTGGAAGCTAAGCAGGGTCAGGCCTGGTTAGTACCTGGATGGGAGCGACTGGGAACACCAGAAGCTGTAGGCTTGGGAGAAGGACCTGGCAACCCCCTCCCAAAAAATCAATCTGCCATTGAAAACCCTATGAACAGCAGAGAAGCACTGACAATAGTGTTTCCCCTGTTGTACAGAGGGTCTCTATGAGTCGGATACTGACTCGACGGCACCTAACAACAACAACAGTTGTGTTGGATAAGTGTTTCCAAACACAAGGAATTGAAAGGTTTGCATGATTGTTGCTAGAAATACTTTTTTTCCTGTGGTCTAGTGTCAGTAAGGAGGCAACACAATCAACTGATCAGGCTTGGAACCACGCAGTGAAAAGAGAGCATGCTGCATCTAGTCCCATTAGTTAAATGCAAATTGGCACTTATTTTAAGACAGCATATATTCCAATTAGAAAGCACAGTGTATATTTTGCCCCTTTTCTCCAAAAGTTTAGATTGAATATATGCTACCTAAACAGCAACAACAGCAAATTTGGTAAATGTGAAAAAATATTTCTGTTAAGAAGTTTTTAAACATGTAAAACCACAAATAATGTCATTCCTCTTACTTTAAAATACCTCATATTTACATACACTTAGGAATTTTAACAAGAGGAGAAAACCTGAGGTTTAAATTTGAAAAATTTAGGTGTTAACCCTGAGTCTGTTATGAACTACGATACTTGAAGTAAACATATAAGTTTTCTAAACCTCAGCTTCCTCAACTCAAATACTGATATCTCTTCCCAAACGTGTAAAGTGGGTTATTATATGAGAATATAAGTGAAAACACTTTAATTGTGAAAACTAGAGTCATTATCATTATCATTATTTTTATGTGCTCCCATCACTACATTTTTAGGTCACATGATGAAATGTTGCATCTAAATCATCCAAGAAGAAAATGTAAAACTGCCAATAAATGTCACCACCATTATTGTCCCAAATACTTGAAGTTAAATTTTCCATTTTAAATATTGGTTGATTAATATTAGGCAGGATACATACAACCCACAATATAGCAATTTCACTCCTAGATATAAATCCTGGAGAAACTGTTGAATACCTGAGTATACACAGGAGGATACTCACAGAAACACTATTTGTAATTGTGAAAATTTAGATACAGGTTTTATTTCCACCAAAAGATTGTGTCACTTATTTTTAGAATAAGCATTCAATGGAATATTATATATCACTGAAAATAAATTAACTAAAGACACATGGGTGACTCAAAATGGATACACAGATAATTCGAAAACCTATTACTGGATTAAAAATGCTTTCAAATGTAGATAGATAGATAGATAGATAGATAGATAGATAGATAGACATTAAGATATATAATATCATTTATATAAACTTTTGAATCATTGCATATGTACTAGAACTGTAAAGAAATACATGAGGGAAAAGGTTGCCAGATAAGAACAGGAAGTCCAGGGAAATTAGAATTTCAGATAAATATGAAATAATTTTTAAAATATTTCATATTCAATATTTGGAACAACCAAAAAGTTATTGGTTATTTATCTAAAATTCAAATTTTACTGGTAGCCTATATCATTATTTGCTGAATATGCCAAGTCAACAAAGAAGGGAAGAACATTCAAGAGCTTTAATTGTATTGGTGATGTTTTATTTCTTAAACTGGGTAGAGGGTAAATAAGTATTCATTGCATTCTTCTTGATGCCATATTCAAAGCCTTAAATCTTTTATAGTATGTTAAAATATTAATAGGCAAAAATGAACTACTTGCCAGAAGAAAATTTCTAACTGAAAGATAAAACTAGGAGCTAATGTGAACTATAAAGAATTAAACAAAATGGAAAAGTGTAAAGAGATTATAAAGCATATAAAATTTAAAAATTATGAAACATAAGAACAATAAAGTGATATCATGCTTTACTTTGGTACCATTAATTTCATTCCAATTAGCAAATCTGATATAGGATGCATAATTAAATATTGAATTCAAACTAAAATCTAAAACTTAGATTTTCAATGTGTAGAAGACATTAATCATTTCAATTATGGGTAATTCAATAAAACCATATTTCATCACAGGTAAGAATTTTAATGAATAAATGTTTAAATCTATGAAATCAATTGCAAAACATTGGCCATCACTTCTTTAACGACTTGAAGAGGAACCACTGCATAGATGAAACACAATAATGAGATACACATGTACTTCTTCAAAAACAGAAAATAGTGACTCCCAGTCATGAATGTACATTAAAATTGCCTGGAAAGTTTAAAAAATATGGACTCCAAGAGCACACAACAAGAAGTCGGATTTAATTGGTCTGGAGTAGTAACCTGTCATTGATGTTTTTTAAATCTTCTGAGGTGATTCTAATAGATGGCCAGGATTGAAACCTAAAACTTGAAAAGTCCACACATGGCTAGAAAATAGTGTAAAACAAAAATTTTGGCCCTGTCAATATAAGAGCTGGCTCTTAGAGAACAGATTCAAAGTCACTCTGCTCTATTGGCTGCACACCAACAGTTTAAGTGCCTAGAAGACAGGTATCATGAAGGTGTGATACCTTGTCCATAGTTAGTGCTGAATAAACAGATTTTCACTACAGGGTAATGATACTTGTAGCTTACATAGTAAGCCTTGAGGACTATCAGAGAAATACTAAGAAACTGTAGAAAGATCTAGTTTCAAAATGTGGAGAATAAAAGCATTTTTTTAAATCTTGGGATTCAAATACTTGAGTGTTCCCTAGCAACACCCTGCCTTTACCACAACGCCCTGCCTTTACCACAATGACATAGGCGGAAGACAGTCAGTTTTTATTTCTACTCAAGTAACATGAGGTTTGGTTTATGGTCATTTTTCCCCTAGCCTCCTAATTAAATGACTAAATCCCATCCACAGCATTATCTACAGAACATGATTGGAGAAAGATTAGCTATTAAAGAGAGAGGGGATTGCTATTATGGTTTTTGAGGCCTATAACCACCCACTCTCTTAGGAATCCTATTATGTCTGAGCATTCGTGTTATCGGTATTGCAACTCAATTCACATATATCAAACTGTAAGCTCCATTTACAGTCAATCCATATTTCTAAGTCTCCTCTAGTAACTTATTTATTTGTGTGTCTCACTTTGAAAGAAGTTATGTGCCTCAGAACACCTTCATCCATTGCCAGTGACTCTGGAGCTTCCTTTTGTGGCACAATAAAGGATTTTAACCCTATTAAGTAAAACCCAAAAGTGCAGTTTTACCTTTGGGTTTAGTAAGAGATTCATAAAACCTTATTATGATGATTCATATAATCTCATATATTTATTCTCAGTTCAAATGAGCAGTAATAATACAAGCAATCATTTCCCCTAGTGAAAGATTCTGATCAGGATCAATCCTATAAATCAGGATAAACAGACACCTGTCCAACTAAATAACATATTTACTTACTTATATGATTACAAACAATTATATCAAGAGCATATATTGTTGTTGTTGTTAGGTGCCATCAAGTTGTGTCTGACTCATAGGGGCCCTTATAGGGTTTTCAATGGCTGATTGTTTCGGGATTGTCTTGGGAGTGGATTACTATATCCTTCTCCCATTTTTGCAGTGCTGGATATTGAACCTGGGACCTCTGAGACTACAGAGCTGTGCTCTACCAACTGAGCTAAATTCTAGCCCCAGAGCATATGTTAATATCCTCTAATTCAGCTCTTAAGAAACAAAGGACTGGCTAACTTTAGCAGGTGACTACACAAATTAGCCAACTACAGAGTTCAATTAGCCACAAGACACATTTCTTTGACAGAATAGCTTGTAGTGTTTGGTGAGCTTTCATTTTCTTCTCCTCCATCATGCTTACATAAGTGAAAGATTTTTTTTCCTCTTTCCGTGTTTAAATTCATTTCCTTGACAACAGTATTACAAACTCTTCAATAATTTCTCTCTGCCAAATGAATTTCTGTCAGAAGGCTCAGATGAAATCTGTCTACTCCTGGTGACCAAATTGATCCAGCTGTAGCACAAGATGAAACAAATCATTCATCTAAGTTTGGCCATGGCAAAAGGTTGCTTCCTCCTCCTGCACAGCACAGTCGCTAAAAAGTGGGCAACTCCTTTATCTCCCAACCAGAGTGTAGGGCAGTTGAATGTTTTCGTTACCTGTGGACATCAATAGCTTTGGGACACAATTAGTCATGCTGAAATCACTTCATTATTTTAATGAGGCTTTTTTTCTCTTTCCTTTTGCTATGATGGAAAAAAAAAAAAATCCCGGAGAAAGAAATTTTTCTCATTACTGCTGAAACTAGATGAGAGTAAAGAAAGCAAAATGGAAATACACAGAAACTTTGCAAAAGAGAATCAGTTGTCCCTTCTGCTGCTAATCCCTCTTCCTGCATAAGCAAAAGAAATATGATGAAGAAGAACTTTGTGGACACAAAACTCGAAGGCAACATAGTTCCCAACATGGTTACCCAGGCCTTGGTATGTGGAACAAAGTGATTTCATCTCAAACTCTTCAGAAGTCTTATTTACCCTGAATATTTGAGGGAATATTTTTAGAAGGAGAGGAAAGAGAAAAAAATACATGTACAACAAGAGTACAACATACAACAAGACATACTCATACAACAAGAGTAAAAATAAGTGGCACTGAAAGGGAATTCGAGTCAGGAAGAAAGGGATTAAAGGGTCCTCTGCAGAAATCTGCTTCCCAGCCACTTTTTGAGACATAGATGTCAATGTGAGCTTCCTCTAAGACAAATGGCTTATCTGGTGGTCAGTACTTCCCTGATTGATAATAACCTTTGCAAATAAAAAGCTTGCTAGTAGATAATACCCTTTTACAAATGACCTGGTCTGTAACCAGTTGCATCTTTACAAGTGACCTTGTCAGATATGATGACATCAGGTAGACAATAGGTGCGTCCATGTTTTGGCTAGAAAAGGATACTCTTACTTGAAGCAGGATCCCTTTTGAGATAAACAAGAAAACCTGTTTTTCAGCCTAGCCAAGGGGTAAGAGAAATCTGACACACCTGAAGAGAAGATCAAAGACATAAGAGGAGTATATGTCCCCTTAATGAGAAAAGGACTTAAAACACCCCAAAATCCCCTCCGGTGCCCAGTGTCCAGTCCCCTGCAGTGTCTATCATTCTCAGCAGTGTCTACAGAAGTCTGCAGATGTCCAGGGCAACCCACAGAAGTCTGCAGTTGTCCACAATTCTCTTCAAATACCCACAGATGTCTACAGTTGTCTGTAGGTATCCACAGTTATTTGCAAATGTTCAGAGAGACCTGTAGCCTCATTGCAGGACCTACATACTTTCTGACCTCTAACTCAAAATTCTAAATGCAGCTGTTTGCAGATCTTTACTACTGAATCTGCTCACTTTCTG
Source organism: Pedetes capensis (assembly GCA_007922755.1). Taxonomy (NCBI): domain Eukaryota; kingdom Metazoa; phylum Chordata; class Mammalia; order Rodentia; family Pedetidae; genus Pedetes; species Pedetes capensis. Next base: position 145,116 of record VMDO01002758.1, on the reverse strand, counting down.
CTTCCTATCACAGAAAGCATAAGTTTCCCTTTGTCTTACCATATCCCTCTCCCCACGCCACCCAAAATCCCAGCCTACATGCCCTGACTCTCAGAGAACTCTCCTTTTTTTTTCTTTTTTCTTTCCTTTTCTTTTCTTTTCTTTTTTTTTTTTTTACTTTAAATAAATCATCCTCTAAGTTCCCTTCTGGGTCTGGTTCTAAGTTCTTTTACATACATGACCAAGGGCTGAGGGTTGTTGCCAGCTCTCCAGGCCCTGCCCCTGCTAGGATATGCTGCCATGGTAATTTTGGACCCCTGAACTCCTGTCCCCTACTAATACCAGTGTTTTCCAAGTTAGATTACTTCATTGTTTCTCTCTAATGCAAATGTTTGGTAATTAGTGCATTTGGAAAGTTGAAAAACATAGGATATACTTTGAGCATCTGAGTAGTTATATGTAATACATATATTGAGCTTCCCTTTTAAATAAGAGTTTCATTGATAGTAATTCTGAACCATGGGTAAACCAAAGTTCACAAGAATAGTCAACATTATTTAAAGTTTTCTTTTCCCTAAAGCAATGATTCCCAGCCTTTAGTGTGCCTCAGAGTAACCTGGTTTATGAACTGATGGGCTCCATCCATAGAGTTTCTGATTCAGAGGAGGTGCTGTGGGGTGGAGAGATGGTAATATTTATTTCTAACAAATTTCGATTTGTTCCTAATACAATTGGTATAGGGACTACAGTTTAAGAACCAAGGCTTTAAAGTTACCATGGTAAGGTAGCTGTGGATGATTTAATTGAAGAGGCAGCCAAAGCATATTGTTACATCCTAAGGCCTCAGAAGTCCATCCTTGTGAAGAGATTTCTCAGAGAAAAGTGCTGACTTTTAGTATGTCTGAAATGTTAGACTGATACTATACTGTTTCACTTTCTACTCTCCAGAACAAATTGGTTGTCACTAAACAAGAATGTAGTGTCTTTCAACCATTGCAGTTGGTGTCTTTCAAGGACCTCTTTCTCTTCTTACCATTATTTAGAGAATTATAGAAAAATGTATGAACATTTTCATTTACCATGGAGTTTTCTTTGTATTGTTGAAAACTGAAATTTCATATAAATCAAAAGCTATCGATCATGACAAAAATCTCAGATTAATTCTAAGATCATGTGAGCTAAGCCCAGAAGATACATCATATGTTATGTATTCTGCCCAACTCAGATCCTTCTTTACAGATACTAGTACCTAAAGAATCAGAGTGCATCTCCAGGCTGTAGAGTTCCATAACATCTCTGATTTTGCTGCCAATGCTCTGTTTCACTCATACATTCATTCACTTCTTTCTTTGTAGATTCTCTCAGAGTTAAACAAATGGTATACACGAAATAGTGTCAGAAAAACTAGAGGCCACTGGAGGAGGGGAAGAGTAGAACTAACATTTACTTAGTGGCCAAACTTAGTATCAAGCACTGTGCCAAGGAAGAAGACTCAATACACTTAAACTTCACAGGTCCTTTGAGAAGTATTATTATTCTCATCTTTAGTGAAAAAATATGTTGAACACAAGTATTTCAACCTCAAATTTAGCACTTTTATGTCTTTAGCACTTTATATCTTAAGATAGGAGAGAAGGACCTGGCAGCCCACTTCCAGAACAATCTTGAAACAATCAGCCATTAAAAACCCTATGAATAGCAGAGAAGCACTGACATAGTGCCAGGCATGGCACAGTGTTGAGAAGTGTTTTATTCTATTGTACCTGGGGTTGTTATGAGACAAACCCAACTTGATGGCACCTAACAACAACAACATATCTTAAGACAAGGTCTCTGTCCAGGAGAAAATCAAAACCTAAATAGACTTAATCACAAATAATTTCAATGAAGTATATAAAAACCATATGACACAATAGAGATAATCATAAAGAAATAACAAAGAAAGGAGAAGTCTGCCTGTGAAAGTATATTAGCAGAGCTAGCACTGTTTAATCATATATTGTTGTTGTTAGGTGCCTTTGAGTTGGGTCTGACTCATAGTGACCCTTATCGCATTTTTGATGGCTGATTGTTTTCGGGAGTGGGCTGCCACATCCCTGCCCCATTTGTATGGTATTGGGGATCAAACCCAGGGCCTCAAAAAGCACAGAGGGCACTCTACCAACTGAGCTAAACTTCAGCCCCCGTCATATATTATATACTAGGAATTTAACTTAGACCAAACCTATGTGATTCTACAGCCCTATGCAGGAAATAATATTATCTCTATTTTAACAAGTGTAAAAATAGAAATAGAAAAGATTATTCTCAGAGTCACAAAATAGATAAATATTTTAAGTTTGTAGTGGCCAATTCCAAAGTCCATACCTGTCCTGTAAACTCTACTTTAAGCCATCTTATCATGAATTCTAGAACAAGCTGTACCTCTCACTTTCCATTTTAAATTTTATTTATTTATTGGTAAGGCTTCCTGAAAAAAAAAATCTGGTGTGCCTGTTATTCTGCTTTTTAACCTAAATATTGTCAGTAAAAATCTACCCTTCTGTAGGAGCAATCCTGGGCCTCCAAAAGGTTGCCACAGAGCCCACTGAAACTACAAGCTTCAAATGTGTGGGTATTTGATTTCACTGGCACATTACCTGTCCTCTAATCTTCAGCTCATTGTCACTTAAGATATTTTTCTATATTCTCTCTTCTTTTTCTTTTTCTTTTTTTTTCTTTCTTTCTTTCTTTTTTTTTTTTTTTTTTTTTTTTTTTTTTTTTTTTTTTTTTTTTTTTTTTTTTTTTTTTTTTTTTTTTTTTTTTTTTCTTTTTTTGTTTTTTTGACAATCATTATCAGCTTTGCTCTTAATGGAGCATCATAGGCAGAAAGATAGAACACACACTCCTTGGAGGACTGCAAACAAAACAGTGTTTCAAGAGCATTATTTTGATAAAGAAATTTATTCCATCAGAAGATGAATAGAGTCGATAAGCTCAGTGTCTCAGAAGACTCCCCAACTTGCACTTTCAAAAAATTAATAATACAAAGGAGAGTGCTTTAGGAAACAAAGAGTAGAGTTAAGTATAGTCTGTTTTATTAGAGAAAGATAGGGATCTGTCCCAGGGTAACAAGGTTTTTCACAGCTATCTGCCTTCCGGAATGATTAGATCTATTTAAACCCATTATAGCCATGCAGTGTCTGTGGATTCCTATGCGGATGGGGAGGCTCTAGGGGTGAGCAGCCCTGTGCACAGGGAAGACATTATCGTGGGCAGCTGAGTGATGCCTGACTTCTGGCTGCTGCCATGTCGCTTTGCTATTCTGACAATGCCGTGAGGGACTCTGAGCTTTAAGAGCCTCTGGAGACTAATAATGCAAGTGCTAATCGTTAGCATCTCCCAGAATTCTTGTAGTTCTCATCTCCTCCAGATTTTCCGGCTGCTGTTTGTGTAATTGAAGAAAACGACACAGCCAAAGGGAGGCAATTTATCTTGTGAGCCTCCCTGTAGCAGAGCAACCTAGCTGGGTTGCATAACGAAGATCTAGGCAAGGGACATAATTGATCATCAGGGGCCTGTGGGTGTGGTCTCTCTGTTATAGTAGAATTAGATTGTAAGATAGGGGAAAAATAATTTTAAAAGGAATTAAAAATCTTTAGGCTTTAAAGCAATTTTGAAGAGCACCTTCCTGTTGGATAAAGCAACTTCAGCAGAGATGTACAGGAAGATATGCATTTATTATTCAAAACCCAATAAATATTGGGGAATGACATCTTAGGCTAAATAGTCTACCTTATGCTCACAGGCTTTGAATTACAAAAGTGAAAAGATATTGAGAGGTTATTATTCTAACATAACCAGTTATATGCAGAGTATGAAATATAATACAAGTATTTTGATACCTTGTCAATATTTATTCTGATATTATTATGTTGTCTATCCTAATAAACTTACACTACATTCCAGGGAACAAAAGTCATACAAATGCCAAGCTGCAGGACCTCTACAAATTTATAGATGGGATATCCTTTCAGTAAGCTCTCTAGGTATTCAGATATAAATGCAAGGGATATTTTTACACTTTTCAGGTTATCTGGTAGTTTAGAGCACTAGTGGATAATCAGAAGCAGCAAGGAGATTAGAATTCATGTCTACTGAGAGATGGTAACATCATCACCTAGAACTTTACTAGGAAACTCATTTTAATATTGTTCCCAATTCCAGGCACACTGAATCAGAGACTGTATTTTTCCTGAACATAAAAATTACCTGGGGCTCTTTCATTGCTTAGCACTCTAAGAAGACCTTCAACTCTGTCAGCTGCAACAAAATATTTTAATATTTCAGGGAAACTGATTTAAGGAAAAGAAATAAAATCATACAAGGGGAAATTAAAGACAAATGAGGTCTAAAATATTACAGAAGCCCATTGGAAAATCTCTTTATTCTGCTTAAAAGCTTATTCTCAAGTTTTAACAATTTTTAAAATAATTTTTATTTCTAATTTCTTTTTATTTTTCATCTTTGCCCTTTGTATCTAGATTAAGTTCTAGCAAACTTTGCCTCAATTTAGCTCTTCTGTGTAAACTTTATGAACATAAGCTTCCATTAATGGAATTATACTTCACTACAAACCACTTATAATCTAGACCTCACTTAGTAAAATCTCCCTTTGCCCGGTGTTACTTCAGACCACCTTTTTTTACTGGCACTTCCTTCCTCATTGTTTTATTAGGTCTGCTGATGGAAGAAGGTGATGTCCCAGGATGAGGCTACATCAGTGCGATCAGGTAATCATGCTGGACTGATTAAATCACTGCAGAGGATACTAAACAAAAATAGGCTTTTAACAGTTACTTCTAAAAACGTATATGTTACCAAAGCCATAAAAATGTTAAATATATTATCTCTCGCTGAGTCAGACCCGACTCAATACCATCTAACAACAACATCTCCAATAAAATTTGGTCAGAGAAAAATAAAAGATTGAGAACAGTAGGGTATCTCAAAGACTATTTTCAACTAATAGGCATTAACATTCATAAACATATACAATCCTAAAAGTATCAAATAAAAGGCCAAATCTAAGTTGTACTAGTCAATGTTCTGTTGTTCTAACAAAATATCGGAACCTGAGTACTTATAAAGGAAAGAGATTTATTTAGCTCATATTTTTAGAGGTTGAAAGTCCAAAATCAGGCAGCCCTATCTATGTGGCTCTAGTGAGAGCCCTCTTGCCTGCATCAGAGCATGTCAAACAGCATCATCATGGCAATCTGTGAGAGAGGGAGAGCTCATGTGGCAAGATAGAAAGCCAGAGAAAGTTAAGGCCCAGGTTTTTATAACAACCCTCTCTCCGGGAAACTAACCAGGATCCTTGGTGGTGGTGTTAGGTGCCATTGAGTTGGGTCTTATGTACAAGAAAATGAAACACTCCCTGACACTGTGCCATGCACACAATCTTTTTTATGTTCAAACACATTGTTGCAGCCACTGTGTCAACTCATCTAGTTGAGGATCTTCCTTTTTTTTTGGTTGACACACCACTCTACCAATCTACAGGCATTAGTCCTTCTTGACAACATATTCAAATTATATAAGATGCAATCTAGCCATCCTTGCTTCCAAGGAGCACTCTGGTTGCACTTCTTCTAGGACAGATTTGTTAGTTCTTTTGTCAGTCCATGGTACATTCAATATTGGTCTCCAGCACCATAATTCAAAAGCATCAATTCTTCTCTTGTTCCATGTACAGCTTTCACCACCATATGATGCTACTGAAAATACTGTGACATGATTTAGCCACACCTTCTTCTTCAATGAGACATCTTTACCTTTCAACACTTTAAAAAGGACTTTTGCAAGAATTTTTCCCATAATAATGTGTCTTTTGATTTCTTGACTGCTGCTTCTATAGGTGTTGATTGTAGAAGCAAGTAAAACAAAATCGTGGATAACTTGAATCTTTTCTCCACTTATTATGACCTTGCTTACTGATCCAGTTGCAAGGATTTTTGTTTTCTTGACATTGAATCACAATCCATAGTGAAGGCTATGTTCTTTGATCTTCATGAATGAATATTTCAAATCCTCTTCAGTTTCAGTAAGCCAAGTTGTGTCACCTGCATAATGCAGGTTGTTAGTGAGTCTTCCTCCAATCATGATGCCATGTTTTCCTTCAGAATCCAGCTTCTCAGACTATATGCTCAGCATACAGATGGAAGATGTACAGTGAAAGGATACAGCCCTGGCACACACCTTTCCTGACTTAAAACCAAGGAGCATTTCCTATTCTGTTTGAATGACTGCTCCCTGGTTCATGTACAGATTCCTCATAAGTACAAGTGCTCCCATTCTTCACAATGTTATTTGTAATTTGTGGTGATCCACACCATCAAAAGTCTTTGCATAGTCAATAAACCATAGACATCTTTCTGGAATTCTCTGCTATCCATCTAGCATCAGCAATGTTGTCCCTGGTTTCACATCCTCTTCTGAATCCGGCTTGACTTTCAGGTAGTTCCCTGTCTATACTGCTGTAGTCATTTTTGAATGATCTTTAGCAAAATTTTATTTGTGTGTGATACTAATGACTTCATTTGATAATTTCTGCCTTTGGCTGGATTCTCTTTCTTGGGAATTGGCACAAATACTGGTCTCTTCTAGTCAATTGGACAGGTAGCTGTTTTCCAAATCTCTTGGCATAAACAAGTGAGCACCTCCAGTGTTGTATTTGTTTGTTAATACATCTCAATTGATATTCCAACAATTCCTGGAGCTTTATGTCTCATTAACGCCTTCAAGGCAGCTTCCACTTTTTCCTTCAGTACAATTATTGGTTCCTGATCATATGCAACCTCTTAAAATGGTAATCTACCAATTCTTTTTGGCAAAATGACTTTGTGTATTCCTTCAATCTTCTTATGATGTTTCCTGCATCATTTATATTTTTGCTATTGGATCCTTCACTATTGCCACTGGCAGCACTACTTCTTACTGGCCCCACCATCTGGTCTCAACATTACCATATTGGGAACAAACATCCAGCACATGAACCATTAAGGAACACACTCTAACCACATTTTTTAAAATGGAAGTTGTGTTGTCATAAACTATCCAAGAAAATAAAGAAAAATATTAATGACCTAGAAAATTTAATTTAAACCAAATTCTGCTAATCTAGGTTTTACTATTCTACTGTAGGTAAGGGGCTAGAGATTAACTCAGTTGGTAGAGTGCTGCTCCACACTTTTTGAGGACTTGAGTTCAATCCTCAGCACCACAAAATTGGGAGAAGGATGTAGCAGTCCACTCTGGAAACAATCAGCCACTGAAAACAGTTCTCCTGTTTTTGCAGTGCTGGGGATTGAATGTGGGTCCTCAGAGAAAGTAAAGCAGAGCTCTAACCACTGAGCTAAACCCCAACCCTGTTTAGTGGTTACAGGAAAATTAAAAATAAAAATTCTGGCAGGATTCACAAGATCAGAAATTGGTAGATTATTGCCTATATTTTTCTTTCCATGTTGGTCCATAATGGTGTACATTTTCATTACATATTTCAGAAGGATGAAATCAAGACTTTAAGTGAGCAAATACATACTGTGGGCTCTCCTACTTGTTTGTAGGCTCTAGAAATTATAAACGAATGGCTAGAGTTGCCAGTTAAACAACTCAATGATGAATTTTAGCTGTGAACACACTTGGTTTTATATTTGGAATTGTAACATTTTAAGTGTTAAGGATAAGATTAATTTAGAACACTTTCCTTTACCAGAGTTTTGAAACAAAACAGAGTAACCAGATTTTCCATATAGTGTCAAATGTAATTCTTAACCCTTTCTGGTCAAGAGAGCACTGTGCATGGATTCTAATCTGCATCTGATTTTGTAGCCCTCTAAAACTGTTGAAAGGGTGCAGATTAGATTTGAGATTACATGGTATTCAAATTATTTGATTAAAAAAATTCAAAATCCAGTCAAAGTTCCTAGACCATCTCAAATATAATTTCAAAAGTGTTCATTATTTTTTCCTCTCCACCACATCCTCCGAATTCATATAAATTGTTGCTTTTTCTTCACACTGACTTCTCTCAAGTATCTGACAGTAACTATCTCTATCTTGCTTATTCTCTAAGTTTCCTACCTTCTTCCCCCTTGTTCTTCACAGCTTATCTTCTGAGAAAACTCCATCTATTACCTGTGAAGTCCTTTCACTTCTACACTCATCCTCTAAATACTCCTCTATTCTTCAGAAACCTTCCGTTACACTGTCAGCAAAGTTAACCGGCAAAGTTTGCCGTTACACTGTCAGCCTCTACTTGTTTCCTAAACCCCAGTATCACAGAATTCTCTTCTCTCCATTATTCTCATTCTTCAAACTTCAAAATATCCTTCGCTTTTGTAGTTGGTCTTCCTTTTCAAATATGATTGAATCCTCCCTTCCAAAAAAAGGATAATATAGTTATCTGCTGGCTGGCACAAATTTCTTCTTCAGGTGACACAAACTTATTTTGCATCTGTACTTCATACCTGTTTCTTTTGGAAGAATCACATACACCTGCCTGCACATATGTGTATTTTGTATAATATGCCATTGCCTCATATGAATCTTTTAAAATTTAGCCCAAACATCAAAATTCCTTGAATTTAGGTTGTTTTCAGGAGCAAAGAAGGAAGTGATATAAATCACTATAACTTTGGCAAATCTTTCAAATAATTTGTGTTGACAGCAAAGACTAACAACAGTGTCGAGCTCCTCTAAGAGGAAAGTAAAGCTACACAGGTCCAAACTAATGGGATTAAGAGAAATCCATGGACTACAGATCAAGATAAGCACCTAAGTGTTAGTTCCTCAATTTCTTGGCACCTAACTTATAAAAGGATTAAGTAAAGAGTAAGATTTAAAAAATATATTATCAAGAAGGCTCCTTTCATGAAATTTCTTCTTTATACTTTTGATCAGAGAAGTTCAGGCTAAATAGGAACTTAATAAATTATGTTTAACACATAAAATCATATAAATCTTTACATTGATTTCTAATAATAATATTAAAATAGCCATATCTCATTATCACCAATTTTAGATATATAGCCAATAGGATAAAATGTGCTATGTATTTTCATATTTTCAGATTTTCTATTTTTAGCTCAATTAGCAGAGTGCTTCTCTGTAGTTCCTGAGGATGTTGGTTCAATCTCCAGCACCACAAAAATAGGAGAAGGATGTGCAATCCACTCCCAAAACAATCAACCATTGAAAAACCCTATGAGGGTCACTATGAGTTGGACCTGACTCGACAGCACGTAACAACAACATTTCATTTACATATTTTACATGTATATTTGTATTGCATGTTAGCTAAATGTATTAAAATGTATTAAAATAAATATTTTTTATTCCAAAAATGATTTTCCTTAGCAAATTAAGAATTTTTAGAGATTGTGTTGTTCATTAAAAGAAATAGTAAAAAGACAAGAAAAAAATCTAAAAATAAGGTGATAAGCAATCTGCAAAGAGATCTTTCTTTGTTCAGAATATTTCAGTGATAATGTATGTTAGGGAACTTTCGCATGGTGTAACAGTTTATTCTGACACCTTACAAAACAACCAAATCTCTCCTATTAGGCTTCAGCAAATTGTGGATGGAGAGAATATCTATCAGCCTTCTGTTCTTAGAAAGATACTTAGAGCATCCTCACGCATATTTTTTCTCATTTCATTCAGTACCATCCAAATCAGTACGCCTCTTCATTTTTTTTGAGTACTATTTTCAATATGTGCTTCACATAGTTATCTGCTGTTCCAAGAGAGAGAGTGATGTGGTTGTTTGGGTCTTCATTCTTCATTCCAAGGACGACCACAGAATTAGCTCTTATCCAGTCTTCAAGTATGAAAATTCTACAAAAATATGGCAGTGACTCCTACTTCTCACACTGTCTTTTCTTATCCATCTGTCATCCTTAGGAAGCTGCTAACCATAATACTTCTTCCCATTTATTTATATAAAATATTTTAAACTCCAGATTATCTATGAGACAAATGTGTAAATCCTTTATGCTTAAAAATCAAAGTGTCAGTTTTCAATGAGAATAACTGTGCAAATAAACCCAGCTGAAATGATTTTCCAAGGTCTCAGCCTAAATGTTTCATGTAGGTAAAATTAATTGTAGATTTTAAAACTGGACAGAATAAATACTGTTGTCTTAGGAAAATATACAAAGGCTCATTTTATTATAAACATTCTCCATGTAAAACAGAGGATTTCTTTTTCTCATTTAGTGGGCTTCTAAGTTCTTTAGTAGGCTTGAAGATACCTAAAGCAGCAATACTCAGTTGCACATTTGTTAACATAGCTGCCAGATGATGGCTGTTCCAAGGATAACACAGGACACCCCCACAGTGCGTAGGAGCAGGGTGGGAGGGAGACTGGTCCAGAACTGACAATCCTGATAGGAGCAGATGGCGGCGAATATTTGCAAGGCTTTTTAATACACATCATTCCTTATTCCAAGCAATTGTATGGGGATTTCCTATATGCCAAAGTTTTCAAAGCTAATTGTCTTTCTATCTGCTGCCATGACTGAGTTTGTCCAAGGGAAAAGCTGTGTTGCGGGGGACAAAAGACAATGTAACACGGACTTTCTGACAATTTACTACTTATTCAACTGTCTATTAATTATATATATTTCAGAAAATGCAGCCAGGAATGGATCAGATGCCCTTTGGGGCCAGAGAGTAGAAGAAAAGAGAAGAAAGAGAGGACGGCAAAGGTTGGACATGGCTATGCTTAATTTTATGAGAAAGTCATAAAATCAAACTCTTTGTTGGAAATAAAAGTCATTTTGACAGGGAAACATCAAAGTCTATACAAAGAGAAGGTAAAAGAGTGAAGGTTTCTCCTGTACCTGAGTGAGAATTTTTAAAATATGTGCTGTCTGAACTTTTTCTGTGGGTCATCTTTGAAGCACTTGCATCTGTTACTTTTACTTCCTGAGTACCAGCTATGTGCTTTTGGAACCAACAAAGGACAGAAATAACACGCTGCATTAGTCATATTAGTCAGCATTCCCTATAGAAGTATTACCAATGGGGTATGTGTGTGTATGAGTGAGAGAGAGGAGTGTGTGTGTGTGAGAGAGAGAGAGAGAGAGAGAGACAGACAGAGAGAGAGAGAGAGAGAGAGAGAGGTATTAAGGAATTGGATCACACAATTGTGAAGGTAGGCAAGTATAAAATCTGCAGAGTAGGCTGACAATACACCTGGAGTATGAAGGACATCTGGAAGCACACAGAATTCTCTCTTCCTTGGGGAACCTAAGATTTTTTTCTCCAAAGATCTCCAACTTACTGAATAAATCTCACTTAAATTCTGGAGGGCAATCTGCTTTACTCAAAGTCTACAGGTTTAAATGGTAATCTTATTTTTAAAATACCTTTACAACAACATCCAGACTGATGTTTGACCAAATATGTGAGTACCAGAGCCTAGCCAAGTTAATATATAAAATTAATTATCACACACTTCTACAATGAACTTAAAATGGAATGACCTCCATAGATATGCTCCTCAAGGACCCATCTCACATCCATTTTATGAAAATGTCCTTCCCCAATAACATCTACTGAGGAAAACTAAATTTTATTAACTCAGTTTCCCAGAGATGGTCTTTTTTTTTTTTTTTCACGTAGGTACTGGGAGGATTAAACCCACGGCCCTATCCATGCTTTGCAAGCAATGTCCCACTAAGCTACACTCACAGCCCCCTTTTTACTTTTATTGTGAGCCATGGCCTCACTAAATTGTAAAGGATGACTCTGGTCTAAAACTTGTAATCCTCCTACCCCTGCCTCCCAAGTTGCTGGGATTACAGGTGTGCGCCACCACACCCCCCTCCCACACATTCTTTAAACATTATTTTAAAAAATAATAATTCTAAAATGTAAAATCATCATTTTTCTCCTGTATTTAAATTTTCATTTCTCCCAAAATTTCTCATTTTTAAGGAACTGACTTAAATGAAAGCAAATGACTTTCTTTTGAAGAACTGGATAACCTGAGATTTAACATTTTAGTTTTGGTATCTAAAATGTCCTGGTCAATTGTATAGTGTTTGTGGAGGAGATAGAGGGAATAAAAGAAAAAGCAGGTGGTTTTCTGGAACTTAAATCAATGCGTAATTAGGGTTACTGTGAGTCAGAACAGACTTGACAGCACCTAACAACTACCACCAACTGAAAATGCCATTGAGTACCCTAAATTGAAATTTTCTTATCTATCTTTGTAGGTTCTGAGTGACACAGAAGCAAGACTATATTCCTTTAAACAAATGTGAGTAGTAAATACAAAATTAAAAATGACTTTATGTGCTCCTTTATTGTTAAAAATGTGTCATCTAGTTATTTTCTCATTGGCTCCACCAAACTTTTTTTAAGTCATTGAGGGTAGCAAATGTTATGCTTCAGAATTCACAACTGTGAGAACAGTTACCAAACTTGTTCATAAATAGCAAAAATAGGATTTACACCATATCTATCTTATTCTATGGGAGACTGACCTGGCAACCCCCTCCCAAAAATCAATCTACCATTGAAAACCCTACGCACAGCAGAGAAGCACTGACAATAGTGTTTCCCGTTGTACAGAGGGTCACTATGAGTCGGATACCGACTCGATGGCACCTAACAACAACAACAACAACATTTTATTCTAAGTATAAGAAACTTAAGGGCTGAACAGCTGTACATTAAGCTCCAGATGTATGCCTCAGTTTCTTTATCTATCTAATGGAACTGAAATAGTACTTCACAGAATTGTTAGGAAGATTATGTAAGATAGTGCAGAAACAGAGGTAAGTGCAGCATTTGGCATATAAAGAGAGATGAATTCTTGCTGTCCTTTGGAATTATTAATCAACAACCCCAAATCTATCAATGAGTCATTTGGCCCCAGCACCTAGATCAGAGATAGTTTGTTCTGTACTATAGGATTCCTCAGCTGCAGAGATTCCACACTGGGTAGAATACAATATATTCAGCGTGGAAGTTGAGCAATGTCTCCACCAAGTATAACAAAACAGACACACCTGCCATTCTATTTTTGGTGGCCAATAGTGCTAGCGAAGTTGAGAATAGCAAGTTGAGAACTCTGCATAAAAAAAAAAAAAAAAGCTGAGAAAGAAGTGGCCAAGTTGAGGAACATCCACAAAGGCCAAGAACTTTGTGGCATGTTGTTAACACTGTAGCAAGAAGAGCCCCATGAAGCTGAACTGTTGTCATCTCTCTGCCCTGCTGCACCCTTGTGATATGATGTTTTCCATGTAACCATTCCCCTCTCTCTTATCAGAATTTTAGGGATGGAAATTCAGAAGCAAAACTAAATTTTTCACTAATTAAACTAGTGGTTGGTGAAGTAGACAAATCATGTTGCATACTATTTTCTGACAAAGCATTTTATGAAGTTTGTGATCACATATCATCTGCTAAAAATTTCAGAGAAAATAGTCTGTCTCCACTTGGCATATAGAGAAACTGAAATATATATAACCTAATTAAGTTTTACTTAGATTTATAAATCGTTAAAAAAATCCTCAAAATGAAATTCAAGTGACATTTTATTTATATCATTTGCCTACTCAGATGAACAAAAGAGCATCACTTATTATTTCAGAAAGAACAGTAAATCAACCTAAATTTCCTTCTCAAACCCTGCACAATATAGATCTAGTATTCTAAAATGAAAAAAGCACCATACATTAAAATATCAATATAACTGTTTTCAGAAGAATCAAATGAAATATTAAATCAAAAGAAGTTTGTTTACACTGACAGGCTTAGTGAAATATATCAAAGCCAATTGATATATTAAGTCAATAAACCTATAACAATCAAATTGCCAGATACAAATGCATATAGGTGACATTGTCCATTACTATGGCCCTAAAAATATTGATTACTAAAAAATAGATTTGGGGAATGGAATGAACTGATTCAGTATATGTATTTTTTCTTCTACCACTTTTTAAATATAGGTTCTACTGTTATTTGGTTTGTTTCTGTTTCGTGTGTGTGTGTGTGTGTGTGTGTGTGTGTGTGTGCACCGCAAAATGGGAGAAGGGCCTGGCAATCGACTCCCAAGGCAATCCCGAACTGGTCAGCCATTGGAAACTCTGTAAGGGTCATTATGAGCAGATACCGACTCCACGGCACCTAACAACAACAACAACAATTCACTGAGCAGCTAACAATTCTTGCTATTCCTTTTAACTTTAACTATTAACTTTATTCCTTTTAACTAAAAGTGTTTAACTTTTAGAATGGTTGATGGAAAGAAAAGACATTCATTCTACCTTCTGGCTTGTAATGGGTTCTCTAAGAAGTTAGACTGATATTAGGATTTATAGTCAGCCCTCTTTATCTGTTGGTTTCATTCCTCAGATTCAACTAACCACAGATCAAAATTATTTGAAAAAAAGTCCAAGCTGTACTGAGCATATAGAGACTTTTTCCTGTCATTATTCTCTAAGCAATATAATATCTATTTACAATCATTTATATTGTACTATGTATTTTAAGTAACCATTGAAAACCCTGTGAATAGCAGAGAAGCACTGACAATAGTGCTGGGCAGGCACAGTGTCAAGAAGTATTTCATTCTATTGTACATACTGTCGCTATGAGTCAGACCTGACTCGATGGCACATAACAACAACAGCAGCAGCAACAACAACAGAAATGTTTTAAAGTATACAAGAGGGTGTGTTCGAGTTCTACGTAAATATTCCTGTTTTTTTATGTAAGGAATTTTAGGATCTGTAGATTTTGATACTTCCTAGGGATTCTGGAAGCAATCTCATGAAGATACCAAGAGATGTCTGCGTAGCAAATAGTTTATCAGCATGATAATATTAGGAGAGTGGAGAAGTCAGCCAAGGAAGGGAAAAAGCCAAAGTAGACAATAGAAGGTATTTAATAAGCAGGTGAGTACTGTGGACAAATAGTATTCCAGTTTTTGATAGAGGGTGAATAATATTTCCCTATACTTTTACAATGGGAAGAAAGATAATACCTGGAGAATTTTATGCACCAATTCCCACTTCTCATTTGTGAGCCACCAGTGGGTAGAAGTCTTGGTAGTTAACTTGTTGGCACTTCTAGCCTGTGCTGCCACAAGCCGCTGCACCCATAAAAATCATTTGGAGTAAAACCATTATCAAAGTAGTGAGGGCAAAGTAGATATAGTTTGTAAATCAGCAACATCTGTTATGAGAACTTAACCCTGGATATAGACTAGATTTATAACTATAGAGTGGGGATCAGTTTTGGGCACTTTCCTTGACTATTCTGGTGCATTATCCCTCTAATATTTACTTAGGTACCAGGCTAGGAGAGGGATTCTCACTGACTCTGTTAGTGTGATATGTCATGGTTATTAGTGAGGTATGTAGCACTAACATATCAATAAGAGCTTCAATGCTAGGATTCTGAAGTTATTAAAGTTTTTAATGAATTAAATCAACCCAAGCTCATACTTTCATAAAACCCATCTAATACCATGGGTTGACACTATTCCTTAAGTGAAAAAACCAGAGTAGAATGAGAACATGTACTCTCAAATACTTATAAAAAGAGTCTATCTTATCAGTGCCATAAACTATAGTGTCTCTCTCATATGGGAGAACTTTTTTTTTGTATTTTGTGGATTAAAGGTGTTGAGGGTCACTGGTAAAGGCAGCAATCCATCTAATGTATATTTCCTTTGACTAATGTACTTAAGAAAGATATCCTGAGTACAAATTGTCCCAGTGTTTAAGGTGAGTTCTTCCTCTCTTGTGGAAATTTTAACTTTAATTAGAAATTTAGTTAGACATTTGATTAAGTACTTTCCAAAAGGTATGCAATTATCCAGATTGCAAATAGCACCAAAATGGGTAAAGACTGGCATATGATCACAAGCAGGTTTAAAACTGGTCATAGAGAAGTACAGTGCATTATAGTTTTAGCCACTCAGAAGAATGAAGACCAGAAAGTACATACTCTTTTAATAAAACTTCTCAAAGCAGAATTTGTTAAAAATCTTAAGATGCCAAAGAAATTCTCTAAGAATGTAGAGTATGTGGTTTGGTGTCTTGTGAAATGGAATCAGAGTGGAATTTATTCAAAAGACCATCATTAGGAAAGATACTAATTATTAATTCATCACTTTGAAAATTGAGTACCATGCTAATAAAACGAGCTTGCTCTTACAGAGCTTAATTCATGTGCAGACTCAGAATATGCCTATCGAAATTTAAATATTAGTAAAAGTATCAGATTACTGCATATAATTATTTTGAAATTACATGTGGTGACAATACCAGAAATTCATAGGAGATCCTCATCATTAGTGATGACTTTCAAGAAGATGTGCATTGAATTGTCCTTGAAAGATTGGTAAGGTTTAGATAGGCCCAAACATCCTTAACAGAAGAAATGATGAATATAGAGACCTTACAAAAGTACAACTTAGAACAATGTCCTACAGTGTCTTAATAGTCCTAGTAATTATTGTTATAGTTGTTTTCCAATGTTCGGTATTCAATATTTAATATTCTAATACAGTATCTCATACTATTTTTAAACATTTATAACAACCATCAAAAAGAGAGAGCTGTAAATTTGAGATTCATTTTATCTCAATATTCTGTTTAATATTTATATCAATTTTTCCCAAGCACTAGGTTGTAGGTTGCCAATTAAAGTATTTAATGCTAGTAAATTTTGAAAAAATATTTCCTAAGGACTCTTGGGAAACAAAAAGATCTTTGTCAAAAGGATAGTGAATAATCCTTATCTATACCATCAAAAACAAATTTTTGCAGGGCACAGTGGCATATGCCTGTAATCCCAGGAATTCAGGAGAAGGACCAGGAGGTTCACAAGTTCCAGGCCAGAGGCAGCCTGTGTAATTTTTTATCCTGTCTCATGATAAAAAATTTTAAAAGGGGTCTGGGAGTGCATCTTAGTGGTAGAGTGCTTGCAAATTATGTGCAAGGTCCTGGGTTCACCCCTCTAGTACAGTTTAAAAAAATGACTTAGTTTTCTAGGAAAACCAGATTTGATTTCTTCTGATTGAAACAGTGAGATTATCTAAACAATAGTAAGAAACTTGTCCTATCACTGATTTTTACTGTTTAATAAGAAGCTATGGATGATATGCTTATGTTTGGGGGTATTAGGTGATCACTCAGCAATATAAACTGGGCAAAATTATTCTGAACAGAATAACACCAAAGGTCAGATATTCATTATTTTCCTGTCATGCCACTCATCCTCACAAGCACGTTCATAAACTGAATTACTTGAGACTATAGACATAGCTAAAATGCAATGAGATTTTAAAATTATGTAACAAGCACATTTTATGAATTTTATGAGTATTCCTGGACTGAGATTTAGCTCAGTTGGTAGAGTGCTGCTCTGCAGTCTCTGAGGTCCTGGGTTCGATTCCCAGCACCATAAAAAATGGGAGAAGGCCATGGCAATCCACTCCCAAGGCAATCCCAAAACAATCAGCCATAGAAAACCCCATGAGCATCTCTATGTGTTGGTCATGACTCCACAGTACCTAACAACAGCAACATGAGTATTCCCATGTACTTCTTATTAGGTAATATTATTATCTCCATTTTACAAGTGAAGAAATTAAACCATAAAGAGACTAAGAAACTTGCCATAGGTATTAAAGACAGTAAGGTTTGAATCCAGGATGCTTATCAAAGATGCTTACATTTAACGTCAACATTTTTTTTAATTATAATGTATTTTCTCTGCCTTTCTCCTGTCATTGATTAATCTGATAAAACCCCCAACAATCATCATACATGTTTTCTCAAAAGCTTATCACATCTAGCATAAGATATTCACCATTTTCTTCTTTGTTTCCTGATTTTCTTGCTGATACTGAAACCTCTGTTACATTAGAAGCCTCAAAGAGGCACTTAGTATGATTGATACCAAATGAGGTTATTCTGTCTGAGTATATTGCAGCCTAGTATCAAAGCAGTGGAATTAATGACACTGTTGCATACCCACCTTTCTAGATCTTGGAGCAGATCCATTCACTACTGGATGATAAAAACAGGTACCAACACATGCTATTGTAGGAAAGGAGGGTCCTATTAATATTATTAGTTCCCAGAGGACCAGAGTCAGGTTGTATTCTGTGAATAAATGAAAAGAATTCTTGTGATCTCTGTTTTTGTTTTTTGGTTTTTTTCCCCCTGCTATTGTGGTTTTGCTTTGTTTTGCTTTACATGGTCTCCAAAGCAATGCATTTTGTATCTCTTAGTCTCTCCTGGGATTTGTTTAAAAATAGCTCTGAACATGGACGTCAACTGGAATATATGTGTCCTAAGACTGGAATTAAAATTGTATCACGGACAACCATGCTGATTTCAAAACTGTATTTTTTTTCATTTATGGAGGAGCACATAACTTCTTAGGCATGCATCTTTCCCCACAGGCTCTTCAGTCTCTTCAGGCAAAGTATTTTTGATGGACCAGCCTACCAGCCCACTTGAAATTCTAGTGTTAAACTTTGTATGGAAGACAAAATGCCTTGAAAAATGTAGGAATTAGATAAGTACAATAGGAAAATTTACAACTGTCTTAGAGTTCACTTTCATTTTGGAGAAATGTCTTCTCTAAGTATAAAATTCTAAACTGTCAGGTTATTTTTTGCATTTTCCCTTTCTTTACATTAAAAATATTGTTTCACTATCATTTGGTTTACATTGCTTCTAATGAAAAATCTGCTAGTCTAAGATTTATTTATATCATACGCTTTGACCAAATTGACTATGATGTGCTTTGGTGTATTTTCATTCAGATCTGTCGAATTTCATAGAGTACGGATTTATAGTTTTGTTTTTTATTTGGAAAATGTTCAGCCATTATTTCTTCAAATATTTTTTCTGTTTCTTCCAACTTGAAACTCCTGGTCCATACACTTTAGTTCACTTGTCATTGTCACTTCACTTGGGGATGTTTTTACATTGTTTTGTTTCTAAACCATTTATTTTTAATGGATTCTATGGTTGTATGCTGAAGTTCACTAATCTTTTCCTATATTATCTGATCTATTGTTAATCATATCAGTGTAATTTCTGTGCCAGACATGGATTTGTTCATCTTTTGAACAATGATTTGAATGTCTTATATATACTGTCTTTAATATATACTTTCTTCTAACTCCATGAATACATGAAATAGAGTTATAATAACTATTCAATATTCTTGAATACTAATTTTGTCATATGCATCATTAATGGATCTGTTTCTTTTTACTAAACATTATCCTTGCTGTGAGTCATATTTCTCAGCTTCTTTCAATGCCTGGTAATTTTTGATTGGCTACTAAACATTGGTAATTTTTTTCTTGATAGGGGTTTTTGTATTCCTTTAATTTTAGAGCTCATCCTGAGATCCAGCTAAGTATCTTGAAAGTACTGGAGATGCCAAAACATGTATGCACATTTTAAGGGATGTTATCTATGTATTACTTTTTGAAATTGGATTGAATTATGGTAACAAAGTGTAGGGAGACATTTGCTCAAAAGATGTCTCCTGAACAGGGGCAGTAGGCACATAACACATTCTTAAGATAGCAAAATGGAAACTTTTCATCCGAACATGTACATACATTTTTCTGGTACCCTCTGTAGTTTGAGGCTTGCTTTTAAGCTTTGGTAGGCAGAAATATGGGTGTTTTCAGAGAAGAGCTAACATTTCCCTCAACTGATGCAATGTCCTTAGTAGAATTCTTCCTTATCATATGCATTATGAGATTGTTTGTTCGTTTATTTGGCTAGTGAAAATAAAATATTTCCAGTCTGTATGAGAACTGGAAATTGCTATTTGATCCTTTCTCTGGGTGATTCTTTCCATTTTCTCAAAAGCAGGCCTCAATCATATTCATTTGAAGGCTTTAGGAGAAATCTGTAATTCTCTCCAGAACTTCCTCTCTATCTCTTCCTTCTCACTACTTTTCCCTAAAAGTGATTCTCTGCTATTTGTAGAGTTTTCAATGGTTAATTATTTCAGGAGTGGGATGTTAGGTCCTTCTCTCTGATCTGTCTTAGTCTGGAAGCTCAGCTGAAATCTGTCACATGTCTGTAAGCTTGTCATGCTCTGGGGGCTCGCATGCTAGCCCCATCAGTGCACCTTATCAAAAAATGGAAGACTGTACTGGGGAAACTCATTTTCAGATACTTAATCCTGGGCATCTATTTATTTGTGATAAATACCTGGGTATTCCTAGAGATAGAGGTGAAAACATTAGGTATTATGGTTCAGATTTGTAGAAATCCTGTACAGTAGTTGGTTAATTAGTGGGAAATTCATGAATAATTGGATAATTTAAGAGAAATTAATAAAGACAATTTAGCAAGGTATAATCATTGTCTAGGAAAAGCAAAGAATGGCATAGTACTCCAAGGTTAGTAATGATAAGAGAGATATTGTCAGTGTACAGGCCAGAAAGTTTGAAAAATATAAATACTTGCAGAACACAACAAAATAATATTCTCTGAGATTTCTCAATATAGAAATGCACTCAACCTAAACTTACCTAGAGAAAAAGGATTGGGAAAATATAACATCTGATCTCACAATAACTCTGCTTCAAGTTCTCCTGCCAGTACCTCCTGCCAGTTGCTCCCAATCAGAAGTTAGAAGTCACATGAATCATGTGATCTGTTTTATGGGTTAATCTCCAAAATAGAGAAGTGTAGAGATTTTATCCAGAAAGTCAAACGGAAAATATCCAGGACACCCCTAAACTGGGAATGTGACTAAGATGAACTGAAAAGAATCGTCTGTCATATCAAAACTGGAGGACAAGTTATCAAATCTGTATGAATGTCATCTTTACAAAGTATGCACAAGAGTTAGATAATTCCATTCCAATAAAGTCTCAAAAGGCCATATTGAAATTGCTTTTGATGAAGCCTATAATATTCCTATCAAATAGTTATTCTGGTCGACATGGCAGAAATTAGAAATCTGATCACCATATACCTGTTTCAGAGTCATGTCGTGGCCACATAGTTTGTATTATCAATTGACAGGCAAATGATCAGCTTTCATCTAGTAGAACTTCCTTCTGACTTCTTGTTTTCTCTTCCAGAATTTAGTTCATATCTATCACCTATATTCTAGATTTTTTATTAGTAAGATATCTAAGAGCTTTTTACTAAATCTATATAGAGCTATTGAGGGCTGGGATTTAGCTCAGTTGGTAGAGCACTGCGCTGCAGTCTCTAAGGTTCTGAGTTCAATTCCCAGCACCACAAAAATGGGAGAAGGGCCTGGCAATCCATTCCCAAGGCAATCCCGAAACAGTCAGCCATTGAAAACCTTATGAGGGTCGCCATGAGTCGGATACCGACTCGATGGCACCTAACAGCAACCTAATATGTTGTTGTTGTTGTTGTTGTTGTTGTTGTTGTTGTTGTTGTTGTTAGGTGCCGTCGAGTTGGTATTTGGTATTTGACTCATAGCAACCCTCATAGGGTTTTCAATGGCTGACTGTTTCGGGATTGCCTTAGGAGTGAATTGCCAGGTCCTTCTCCCATTTTTTGCAGTGCTGGGAATTGAACTCAGAACCTCAGAGACTGCAGTGCAGTACTCTACCAACTGAGCTAAATCCCAGCCCATACTACCACATAGCAATAGGCTAATGGGCTGTGACAAAACTGTTTCAAAAGTGTCAAGAACATTGAAACAGCAACAAAACAATAAAAATACATAGGTCTTCAACTGGGTTTATATAGTCATTGTCTTTAGACTTACATAAGTTTCACAAACTTTACTTAGTAACTTATTTTAAATAGTCTTAGTATTTGAGTATTATTGAGCAAGTCGGTATCTGACTCATAGCAACCCTCATAGGGTTTTCAATGGCTGACTGTTTTGGGATTGCCTTGGGAGTGGATTGCCAGGCCCTTCTCCCATTTTTGCGGTGCTGGGAATTGAACTCGGGACCTCAGAGACGGCAGCATAGTGCTCTACCAACTGAGCTAAATCCCAGCTGTCAACCTAATATAGAACTATTAAATTCTTTTACTTTACTTACACAGAGTGGGTGTGAAGCTATTGGAACTCTTTTACAATCAGGCATGATATAAATATTAGACTTTATCTACAAAATGAAAGTCATTTCAGAAAGGTTAATACTAATCTAGAAGCTCTTGCATAAATCAATGTATTGTGAAATTTGGATGAAGATATACTATTATTAAAAACCAAAGTTCCCAGCTGCCTCAGACACATCATGAAACTGATGATTTTGCTCTTAATAGTTTACAACTTGACCTTCACAGACATTTGCTTTGGGAAGAAAGGATTGAGCAACTTGTGAAAACTGCCTATTTTTTTAATATCTGGAAAAACATAAGATTTTCTTCCTTGAACCAAACCATTTTTCTTTTCAAATGTACAGAGTATAAACAGCTTTTATAGGCATAGATATTGCTATCCCATGATCAGGAAAAAAAAAAAATCCTGTTCCCTCACATAAGCTGATTACTGTTTTCTGTTGTCGCCTTCTGAATTACAAAGTATGTTGTGGGCATAAATTCCCCCATATAAATACTGTTGTTGTTATTGTTGTTGTTAGATGCCATCCAGTTGATGTTTGTCTCATAGTTACTCTATGTACAACAGGTGAAACACTATTTTCAGTGTTTCTCTGCTGTTATTAGGGTTTTCAATGGCCAATTGGTTTTTGGGAGTGGGCTGCCAGGTCCTTCTCCCATGTCTACAGTATCTGGTGCTCCATCCAAGTACTAACCAGGCCCAACCCTGCTTAGCTTCCAAGATATGACAGGATTTAACCCTATAGTGCTATGGCTGCAGGTGGAAATCTTAATGACAAACATAAACTGAATGACAAGAGAGCAATAAACAAAATGCACTACTTTGATCCTTTAAATTTTTACCTAATATTTCTTAAAATCTTAATGAAATAAGATTTCTTAGCTAGGAAACAGTTAAAATGAAATAAATGAGTCTCAACAATTTTTTATGAAATTTAATGCACACATTTCCCTCAGGAAATGTTCTTTTTTTATAAAGTACCAAATAGTTTATTGCATCCGACTCAGGTTGGTCAATGTTTCTCCTCAAATATATTTATTTTACCTACCTATTAGTTCAGTTGGTAGAGTGCTACCCTGCAGTCTCTGAGGTCCCAAGTTTGATTCCCAGCACTGCAAAAATTGGAGAAGGATATGGCAATCCACTCCCAAGGCAATCCTGAAACAACCAGCCATTGAAAACCCTATGAGGGTCGCTATGAGTCGGACACGACTCAACAGCACCTAACAACAACACTTTTTAATTAATTAATTATTTATTTATTTTGGAACTGGGGATTGAACCCACGGCCTCACATATGCTAAATGCATGCTCTACTACTGAGCTACACCCCCAGCTCCTCATGAAAGGAGCCTTTTGCAATGGCAATCAAAATTCTTTCTTCCACTCATACTTTTATCTGTATAAAACATGTATTGGAAAGACTTAGAAGAGATTTAAGAACAAATGTAATAAATAGAATTAAAGAATAATTAATTGGCTTTTAATTAATGAAACCCTCTTAAAAGGATCATTGTGAGAAGTTACACTGCATGAAATTTTAAAAATTCACTTTTCCTCCTTTGATATAAAGTTTTGAAGTTCACCAGAATCTCAAAGCCTTATATGCCTTAAGATTAAACAGAAGTGGTAAATGTTTCTGTGTTATAATAAATGATCTTTCATAGGAGAAAAAGATAATAAAGAAGAAAAGAAAAATACTACCAGGCAATGAGTTTGAGTAATGGACTCTTAGAAAAGGGAAAATCAGATTCTATTTAAAACTATAAATTGAGATGCTGCATTATTCACTTTCTATGCAACCATATATAATTTGAACTGCTCTTTAGAAGTGGGTGGTTCCACAGCAACATCATGTAATACTTCAAGATACATAGACAATTTATTAGTAATACTAAGAAGTGTTATTTAATACAGAGCAGAACACTATAAATTGCACTTGGTAACACTTGAGTAAATTAGACTTAGAATAATAATCTGCAGGCTAATGGGGCAATGACATCTCAGGAATGGATAGTACTGTGATAAACTCACTGGTCTTAAGATCCTGAATTTCAACATCCACAGGGAACATAATATCCACTGCCTTTAAAATTATGTATATGATCTTGAAAAAGTAGTTAGTATATATGAAAGAACAGATAATGCTAAATACAAAATTTGAAATCTATACTGAAAAAAAGAGAAAGATCTCATTTGTTACTGTATAGAACTGAGCAGTTTTCTGCATATGCCCCAAAAGTGAGCCTGGTGGGCAAAAGGGTCAATTGCATTATGTCTCTTTCTTGGGAAAAAAATTGTCCTACCTATGACTCTTTTTTTTCCAGTACTGGGGGATCTAACCCAGGGTATTCCACCACTGAATTGTACTCACAGCCCATCCTTATGTACATATGTATTTGCTTCCATACCACTGTGGAGTTCCATCCCATCCGATCTCAGAAGCTAAGCAGGGTTAGGCCTGGTTAGTACTTGGATGGGAGACTGCCTGGGAATACCACATGATATAGGCTTGGGAGAAGGACCTGGCAGCCCACTCTCAAAAAACAATCAGGCAGTAAAAACCCTATGAACAGCAGAGAAGCATTAATAATATCATTTCACCTGTTGTACATAGGGTTGCTATGAGTCAGACACTGACTTGACCACACCTAACAGGAAATGCAGATATTTATTAATTAATGTATTTTATTTAGAGATAGGGTCTCACTAGGTTGCACAGGCTGCCTCTGGCCTCAAACTTATGATCCTCCTGTCTCAGCCTCCCAAGTCACTGAGATTACAGGCATGCGGGACAGTAAGGAGCTCAAGCCTTTTATATTTCTTTTATTCCTTCCATCCTTAGAAGTCTTTCACCTCGACAAAAATTTCAGGGATTTATGTTGTATTGGTAATTATTTTCACAGTGGCATTGCCCCAGTAAGTTGCTACCAGATATTTGCAGGGACATAGTCATGCTTATAAAGAATAAAATATCAGCACATACAGCCTAAGAAAGAACAATAAAAGCATATTTTATGCAGAAATTATACTCTGTGCTGTACTTTTCCTCCTACTTAATCCACATTTATTTAAGATAGAACTAGAAAACAATTTTTATAGCCTGCCCACACCTTTTCTTCCTTAAGAAGGAAGAAATAAAGATTAGATTTAGACTATCTAGATTTGTCATTATCCTTTTGGGCCCTTCCAAAGGCAATAATAAAGGAAAGAGTGTAAACTATAAGATCTGTATATCCAGAATCTAGAATTTGAGTGAAAAATTGCCAGAGATAGAGACAGAGACATATGGACAGAATTTTCAGGAACTTAGTAACACAACATTCTTTTGCCGAGAATAGAATAGAGATCTGAGGTTTAAGGAAGACTTTTATTCTGTGGGGCATTGCCCTGCCACTGGACTTGCTCTGGCCATGAGCAGGAACCAGCAGCCAAAGACCCATCTTCTGGTGGGGGACAGCTGGGTACCCAGGAGCCGTGCCACCGAGAAAGGAGGCTTATGCCCACAGCTTCTCTGAGAAGCCTTAAAAAAGTCAAGCTCAGAGGCTTCTGCCCACAGCAGCTCCTTGCTTCTTTTCTTCCCAATGAAGACTCCGAGTGCTCTGTTCCAATAGCTCTTTATTTCTTCCTTGTCTGTCCTGGTAGATGGAATGGACCCTGACTGCTCTGTGTATCGCCCTCATATACTCTTCTGGGGCTTGCCAGGGACCAATCAGAGGCAGTTACCCCATACAGGTTTCAGCCAATCAGAGGGGATATTCAAATTTGGTTTTGTAGAAGTAGCCAATCAGGGGTGGTTCCCAAACGTCCAATCAGGGTTCAGGGGTTTGGAAACAGCCAATCGGTGCTGAGGGGCCAGAGGCAAGGGAATAGATTCCAGAGCCATCTTGGGGAGCTTGACGACCCTGAGTTCCAGGATGTAGGGCAAAGGTGACTGCCTGGGGAACAAGCCTCAGTCCTCCAAGGGAGCCTAGATAGGCCCTGGGGTGAACTGCCTCTCTAGGCAGTGCCCTACATTATTCCATACTTGTATGTGGCTCAGTAGAATCACTTCCAATGACTGGGTCCTCAACAAAAGAGGGTTCAGGTTCTTATGGGTTCTTTGAGGGTGACAGCATTACAGGAATCAGAAATGGTGCCAAAAACAAAGGGCAGGTGTCTGTGCAGAAACAGGCATGCACAGTTACAGAGAGGGGATGGTTGTTGTTTTTGGATGCCATGGAGTCGGTCTGACTCATAGAGATCCTATGTACAAGAGAGTAAAATACTCCCTGACACTGTGGGATGTCCAGAACTATGTCACTGCTTCTCTGCTATTCATAGGGTTTTCAATGGTTGATTGTTTCAGTAGTGGATTGTCCTTCTAGTCTAGGTCCTTCTCCCTAGCCTACAGCACCTGATATTCCCAGGTGGTCTCCCATCTAAGGAGTAACCACGCCAACCCTGCTTAGCTTCCAAGATCAGATAGGATCGGATGCCAGGGTACTATGGCTGTAGATATAGAGAGTTGAGGTGATCAATTATCTACTACAGGGTTATGTTCCTTTGAGTAGGGATCAAAGAGACAGTCACTGCATTTGGTATACAGTCTTTTCCATATCCCTGGTCATTACATTTGGTATGCAGTTTTATCATCACCCTAGAAAGACAGCTAAAAACAGCAACAAGAAGACAAATAGAGTCTATAAATTTGTTTTTTCATGAGACCTAAATCATTTACATAAACATCTCTGGTAACAGGTTAAGGAACTATTAACTAAGTCTTAGGAAATAGGTAATACAAGGAAAATGGAGTGTCTAAGCACATAGGAAAAAAAAAGGAAAAAGGTGTTTCTTTGGGGTCCTGCTTCAATTCCAAACATCTTACTCTGGTGGATCATTTAAACACACCAACAATACTATTGTATCATTCTGTGACGTTATGAAGAAAATGAAATACCTGACAAAATTATGACTGATTAAGGTAAAAATCCAGTAATTGGGGGTAGCACTTGCTATTTCAAAGAATAGATTAATAAAGCTATTTTTTGCTTTAACTACCCCTGAGTTTGCTCATGGTTGGAAGCCAGAGACCAGGAGCCAAAGCCCATCAAAGTCAGTATAGAGAGTTCAGTATAGAGAGTAAGTTTTTGTCGAACAGGTTTGCCTGCCCTCCATTCACATTGAAAATTAAATAAGATAAATACAATTGGAATGAACCTCCTTTCCCTTGGCTTTATGTTTCAGCCTCGAGTAATTTCAATTAGAATGTTCTTGTTGCTCCCTCATTCACTCCTTCATAGGGGAGAAGTACACTTTCTCTTTGGTGAGTTTGGAAACAGACTCTGAATATATCCATCTCAACATGTTCTCTTCTTTTTATCTTTTGAGAATCTGCCTGCCCATGGAGAGGATTTTCTTTGGTTTGCTCCAAGCTAAAGGAAGCATTTAGTGGAAAAGTCTTTCCTCCTTCCTGGGAAGCCTATGAATTATCAGCAATGCCTTGAACATATCTCTTTATGCAGTTCAGTGTTAGAAAGCACATGCTACTCACCCACTTAAGTCAGGTACTTCAATATGCCTAAAGAAATAAGACTCCTCCCCCACCATTTACCTGTTTCTTTGTTCATCTATGAGTTTGCTACTAACAATGAAACTTTTTGATTTTTTCAAACTTTAATAAATATGCTGTCATAAAGTTAATTCAAATGTCCATATAGATACAGCCTGAGATAGAAGAAAATGAATTCTTATGAGCCTAGTCAAGGGAATAATCAACACACATATTTTGAGAAGAAAATAATAGCAAAAAGTTTAAAATAATGGCAATTTAAAAGAGATGCAATAATTCAAAGTAGAATTATCATCTAGATGACAATTCCTATAACTCCATTTGCTGAGTCATTATGAGAAATGTTAATTTTTCCTAGAAAAATCTCTTCCTTTTAACAAATTCACCTTAGTTATACGGGGAGTATTTATTAGTGAATGGGTATGTGAACCACAGGAACAGAGGACATACCAACTTTGATTTGTTCTAGACTATTCTTAATGACTAGCTTTCTGAAGCAATCACTATCCCTATTTCTAGGATTCAATTCAGAATTAGAGTTATCACAGTAAACCAGATTTGGAAACAAAATGTCAAGTGTATTCAGTTTTAATGAGGTGTGTCTCCAAAGTGATGGGACTTATGAATCAATTACATGTGTGCTGGCTGAACTAACTCAGCAGGTGTCTAATAGGCATAGACTTACTTTTGAGTAATATTGAAAATTGGAACAGAGGAGTAGGAAAAGGGACATTAGGTACAGAAATATGCTGTAAATTTTCTTGCAACCCAGGACTATTTTAATATTTGCAAAATGTTCAAAGCACATTCATTTCTCAAGGAAACATGAAAATCAGAGTAAAATTAATAATAGTGAGAACAATATTAGCAGATTAAGAAAGAAAAAATTACCAGATACAATTTTTCTTTAGATAAGATTATAAATCTTTTTTGTTTGTTTGTTTTCATGGCATGTGATACAACTTGGCTTTGGGTCTAAACAATTAATACCTGTTAAGTATTTAAACACTTTAAAAAGATTCTATATGGAAGGCACTGTTTGAAAATAACTCTTATGCGCTCCTTACTTGCTATAGGTTGTAAATCTTTCTCCATATATATGTATATATATATATATATTTTTTTTTAATTTCTTGGTTATGTTTTTTTGGGCTCTGCACTGACCAAGATGCAAACCATTGCACTTGGTTACAAATTGGCAAGTCCCAGATGGGATATTCTCCTTGAAAGCTCATAGGACTTTTGCTACTTGACCTTTGAAAGGAAAGGCAATTAACAAAGGCAGCCTGGGGGTGGTGGAAGGCAGCTGTGCTGAGCTGACCCCTTCCTCTGCTGAGAATAGACCCTGAGCCAGGAAGGAGCATATCCTGACACCTGATTTACCAGACCTGCCCTGCATTGTGTTTCTAGATGAACTTAGTGGCTGCTTCACAGCTTTTCTTTGGAAGTTTCCCAGGATTGGTGGATGGTGTTAGATTCCTGCATCAGCTAACAGAGTCTTGCTTGATAACAGAGTGAAGGACTGAGTAGATTGGGAAAGTATGCGAGGGTCAGCAACATTCTGAGATCGCATACAAGCCCTGAGTTTCACAATGTTGAAAGAAAACCTCTAACCATGCTGGTGCCAGAGGTCCAAGAGATTAAGGAGAGTCTCTATCACTGAATGCCATAGCCCATGCCTATAATCTCAGTGACTCAGGAAGCTGAGGCAGGATTGCAATTTGAGGCTGGGGGCGGGGAAGCCTGTGCAACTTAGTGAGACTCTGTCTCTCAATAAAAAATAAAAAAGAAATGGGGGGGCCAGAGTGCAGCTCAGTGATAGAACACTTGCTTAGCATGTGCAAGGCCCTGGCCTGGGTTCAATGCTAGTACTGAAAAAATGTCTCTATCTTGAAAAGGAGGCTACTCAGGGAAACTTCACCTTAAAAGCATTAGGAGCACCCTGCGAAGTGGCACAGACCTGTAAGAAGGCAGAGGCAGGACGGTCGCAAGTTCAAGATCAGAGGCAGCCCGGGTAATGTAGCAAGCCTCTGTCTCAAAAAGTTAAAAAAATGGGCTGGGAGTGCAGCTCAGTGGTACAGCAATTGCAAAACATGCAGGCATAAGGCCCTGGGTTCAACCCCTATTACCACCACCAAAAAAAAAAAAAAAAAAAAAAAAAAAAAAAAAAAAAAAAAAAAAAAAAAAAAAAAAAAACCTTAGGAGAGATCTGAGAGAGTGAGAGACTAAAATAAATTTCTGTTCTGGTTGCTAGCAATTTAAAGTTTGGGAGATTGGAAGATATTTCCATCCTCCTACTCTGCATCAATGTCAAGGAGTTCCAGAGGAAATACAGAATGTCCGTTGGTTGGTTTTGTTCTATTGTTGTTGTTTGTTTGTTTGTTTTATTCTGGAACCCCAGGTATATACTTTACAATTTCAATGCTATAAAATACCAAAGTCTAAATTTTAATTGGGCAAAGAACTCTGTGAAATTTGACATTGACTAACCTTTTATTTCTCAGCTTTTAGATAATTATATGGGCAATATCTTGTCCATCCTGGAGGAGAGCCTGTTTTCTCCTTTATTGGCAGAGGTTTGTAACTTCACCAATAACAAAAAAGAGAAAGAGAAATATAAAAAGGAAGGAAGGAAAAAAGGAAGGAAGGAGAGAGAGAGAGAGAGTCAATAGTGTGTTCTTGAGTAGGCATAAATGGAGTAAAAATCCACAGTAGTTACTTTTGGTTGTTGTTAGGTACTGTCCAGTTGGTATCTCATAGCGACCCTATGCACAAGAGGTGAAACAGTATTGTCAGGTCAGTGCTTTTCTATTATTCATAGGGTTTTCAATGGTTGATTGTTTTTTGGGAGTGGGTTGGCAGGGCTTTCTCCCAAGCCTACAGCACCTGTGTTCCCAGGCAGTCTCCCATCCAAGTACTAACCAAGCCTGACCCTGCTTACCTTCCGAGATTTGATGATCTGATGAGATTGAATGCCACAGTGGTACCGCTGCAGGCCAGTAGATACTTGGACAGGAGAAATTCTTTATGTGTTCTATAACTGGAGACCTCGTTGGTGTCCAAAATATGACTTTGACATTTTAGTGGACCATTTTAAGACTCATTGCAAAAGAAATTTTCATTAGTAAGAACATTTTCCCCTTTGTTGATTAACTCTTTGTTTTTGTTGTTGTTTTTATTTTTTATAAATTTTGCTGGGGTACAAAATAAAAAGTCTCTTGCTATTTCCATTATGTAACTATTACATCACTTTTGGTTACACATTCATCACAGGGAACTATATCAATTTAAAGTCTTTATTATAACAAGCCGCACCTTTTGACTTTTTGTGCTTGGGAGAAGGACCTGGCAGCCCACTCCTAATACAAACCCAAAACAATCTGCCATTGAAAACCCTATGAATAGCAGAAAAGCACTGACATAGTGAGGACATGGCACAGTGTCAGGGAGTGTTTCCTTCTGTTGTACATAGGGTTGCTATCAGTTGGGCCTGGCTTGAAGGCACCTAAAAACAACAAGGCTTTTACTTAAGCCTGTCTCAATGATGTTTATGTCAAGTTGTGCATCTTTGAGATGTAAGTCAGGGGTCCCCAGCTCCCATGTTATGCACTGCTACCTATGTGACTGGCAGAGGAGCAGGGAGAGCTTCATCCATGGACACACAATAAATGTGATGCTCTTGAATCATCCTGAAACCACCGGACTCCCTGGTGTGTGGAAAAACTGTCTTCCATGAAACCAGTCTCTGGTACAAAAGATATTGGAGACTGCTGATATAAATTTTCTTTCTTGTTTCAACTGAGTGTCAGACCTCTGGAAGAGCATATTTAAGATTAAGGATTGCTTAAGGTTATGGAGGAATTAATCATATCAACAGACTAATTGTTTGAAAACTGATAAATGATTAATCTAATGAAAGCCATTAAGTCTCCAGGATTTTGTTGTTGTTGTTGCTGTTGCTTACTTTTAAGGATGTTTGTACATATGTCTGTATTGTATGTAATGTCTACTTGTATACTTAGGTTTGTATATTATTTGCACAGTACAAAATTGACTTATAGGTACATGAGCACTTAGGTAAATTAAAACTGTTAAATTAGCCAAAATACCTTTAGTTCACATAAGTAAATCTTTGACAAATAAATTAATTTAAATTCATTAATAAGATAAAATATACATATATTTTAAGATTTTAACATGCATTTTCTCCCTAGGCTGTGAGGCAATCAGGATTATATTTATCTGTTAGATATCTCAATTGATGTTTCAAGTACATCAACTTTTTGGGTCTTTCTTTGGCAAGGAAATAAAGTACTATCTATACTTGGTTGATATCCATTTTCATGGAAAGTCTAGCTATAAGTGTTAAAGTAATTAAATTAGGTAAATTTAAGTGAAAAGTGTTTCTAAGTGTACTCTTTCAAGGTGATGTGAGATGATATATATGAAACCTCTGAGTTATTTCTAAGTTAAAATCATCAACTAACTGTAAGCTCAACTTTACACTTAGCTTCATAAATTCTATGAGAAAACAACATATTTTGGTCTTTTAATAAATATGACTTCTTATAGACCTAAATCTTTGAGATAGGACAAACAGTTCAAAATTGCTTTCTTCTTGTCTTCACTACTAATTGAGGTTATTAAAGTTTAAAATTCCCATTAATGTACAAAGTTCTGTTTAAAGAGTACAAGAAGAAATTTAAGATGTAATTTCAATGAGAAAAAAATAGAAAGATGTAAAAATTTCTTCTTAGATTAAAAAAAAAGAATGGTTTTATTAAATTTTGATAGTTCTTAAAGCATTGCTTTAATCTTTAAATTTAAGGAAGGAGTCAAGGCAGAAAGGAACCACTAAGTAGTAGAGAGATATGTAAAGGAAGTTATGAGGATGTATTTTTTGGTGAGGAAAATCAAAAATAAAATGGAAATTTTTGCATGTAAAAGAATTTTTCTAATAAAATAAGATTTTGTTCTAAAGTAAAATGACTGAAAGGGATAGAACAGAATGATAGGTTTGGGTAAGTCAAGGAAGGTTTATAAAATATAGTAACTAGATAACCCTGTAAACCTATTTGATACCTCAGAATGCTCCTAAATATCTACAGAAAATTTCAAAAGTTGGTTGGGGCTTTAGAGACTAACTTTCCTTGGTCAGTGGAGATTGCCTCTAAGGTTTTCAACAATAGAGATATGGCTGAAAGGAGGAAAAAAAATAAGAAAACTCTCCTAAAGGCAGTCACCTTCAGTTCCCTCCAGGTAACCCAAAAGGAAGGAAGAAGTCACCTTTAGTGAGTGTTTCTAGTTCCCAACATGGGACAAATCAGTCACTGGTAAACCTGGGACCAAATAAGTATGCTTTCTGTGGGGCACTCGCCTCCCGGTCCGGCCTGGAGGTTCGGACGGGCTGCGCCACCGCGCACACAGATACTAAACACAATTCACTCGGGACCCTCGGGTGAGGGGCACAGACTCCTGTGGCCCTCAGGACCCCAGAGGAGATGGGAGAAAGGAAAAGCCTCAGGCGCTTTTGCCTTCCAGGGACAAACACCTGTGTTGGTCATCTTGGTGGTCACGAGGAGACAGCTGTTGCTTTGTCAGTGATCAGACAGAGAGCAGGTTCTTTTCTTGTTGATGATTGCAACGGGGAGAGCATTCTTTCCTCACTGAAGGTCGGGGGAGAGAAGCGGAAGAGCCATTTCCTCATTGGTGGTCCTGGCAGGAACAGGCGAGGTGGTCTTGCATAGCTGATGGTGTGGGTGAAAAGGGGTTGTAAAGGGAAAAGGGTGAAAAAAGGCCTAAAAGGATCGAGCTGCCGCAGCACAGCTTTTTATAGAGCTTGCCCATGGAATGGCCTGAGACAATCAGCTTTCAGTCCAATTGTCCAATCAGGAAGGGTTTTGTACAAACGGGCAACCAAGTTACTTTCATTTTCCCTAGATTTCTAATTTACAAACCAGATATTCAAAAGCCATTTTCCCAGTTTGGGAGTTTTTGCCAATTTCCTCTCAACTTTTCCCTACACTTTCTACAAGCACAAGGGACATTGGAAGAAGAATGCCCAAACCATCCTCAAGGCGGGGAGGTAGTGGACCAACCAGACTCCTTTCAGTTCCTTCTTACAGAAGATGAGAATTAATGGGGATAAGGGGTTCCCCATTTGACTCCCTTTAGTGCAATCCAGATTTCCTCAAGGAGCCCTGGTTTACCTTAGATGTAACTGTAGAGAAATGTTGAGTTTTACTCAATATTAGAGTCATATATTCTCTGACTACTAAAAAAGGACACTCAGTCCAAGAGAAAATATCAAATAAGAGGGGCATTAGGAAAGTGAGAAATAAAATGCTTTCTTGAGCCTCTGATGACCTGTGAAGTAAGTTCAAAGGTTTTAAATAACTCATTTCTATATGTTCATGAGTACCCTAATCCCCTCCTAGAAAGAGATCTATCAAACTATAGGGCATCCACTGACAGTCTAAACTCCATCCAAGAACTGCAGTGTTCTAGAGACAAAAGGCTATAATTGGCTGACAAGAAGTCAAATGTCACAGTGCCCAGCTCTGTTACTAGATGCCTCTATTACTGGAATTTCCTGAAGCTGGGTCCCTAGCCTAGCAAACCAAAGAATGAATTCAGGAACTTCCCAAGGCAATCAGAACTAAGGAGATTTATTAAAGGGACAGAAGAGAGAAAAAGCCTCCACAGAGGCAGAGGGAACCAAGTAGGTTGCTGAGGTGGAGCAGATATCTAGGATTTTTATGGTCCTTTGAAATGTAATTCTGAGTTGGCTCTAATAGATTCATTCTCACTTAGAGTGTTGGGAACCGTATGTTCCAGGGCTGTGACAAGCCTCCCTGTTCCCGGGCTGTGACAAGCCTCCCTGATGGATCCCAGGGATAAGGCTGAGAAGGCAGTGTACCAGATACACAGGATGCGGGCATTCTTGATAGTTATAATAGGAGCTTATCTTGGCCTTGTGGTGAAGCGCAAGATTTTCTCACGACCTCCTTGCATTAACCAGTAACTCTCCGCTTGGCCCTGCTCACAGTAGACTTTCCCCAGCAACAGTGTAACCAATAGTAGTAAGACAAGTCTCCTTGTAAGCAGATAGACCCAGCCCTCTCATTTCGCTCTATAAAACCTCCTGTATGACGTTCAATAAACGGACTTGATCAGCGATTGCAGACTTGTCCCCTTGTCTCCTTTCTCTCACTCACCCCTCCCCCACAGGGACCGTTCGTTTTGGGCTGCGGACCGGCTCCAGTGGCGCCCGAACAGGGACCTGAGGTTCGGAGGATTCGGTGAAGGCAGGCCAGGAAGAAGTCTGTGCGCAGCAAGGTAAGCATGGGACAAGAAGTGTCGTCCCATAAAGTTTTTAGAAATGGAATTAAACAGAGTTTAAAGATGAGAGGAGTCAAGTTAAAAGAACAAGATTTAGAAAATTTCTTTCAGCTCGTTGGAGAAACATGCCCCTGGTTTCCCCAGGAAGGAACAATCGATGAAAAGATATGGGCCAGGGTAGGAGATTGTTTCAAGGATTATTATCAGTCCTTTGGACCTGAGAAAATACCAGTTCAGGCTTTCTGTTTGTGGAATGTGATTAATGATCTCTTTCGTGTTGTGCCCCGACCGCTTTTAGTTTCCACACATGTGGAAAAAGGAAACGGATCATGTCCTCGTCGAGAGGGCCATCTAGAGCCCCCTCTGAGGCCGGATCCTATAAGGGTCCACCTAGCTCGAAATCATTAAGTGATGGACAAGAAAAACCTATCATGGTCTCCTCACAGTGTCAGACTAATACAGAGGAGTCCTTTGTGATCCTTGGAGCTAAACCCAAAATTAGGGTTAAAGGAGGAGGATCTCCCAAGAATTTATATCCATCTTTAGAGGGAATGAAATACTCTGAGGATAGAGCCTCCGGAACGGAGGAATTACCCCAATCAGATTGGGATGATTTAGAAGAAGAGGCGGCTGGATATCATAATTTTGATTGGCCGCCTAATATTGATAAAAAACCTCATCAGTTTTTAAACAGACTTAAAAGGTCTGCCAAAACATCTAAATTGACAAAACTAAACTCAGAAGAGAGGCTGCCGCCTTCGGTACCCTCTGCCCCTCCTCCAAACTATACAACTCTTCCATTGGACAAAGATAAAAAAAATTAAAGATTTGGAAGGACAAATTTTGGCCCTTCAGAGGCAGCTACAAAGTTTCATTTTAAAAACGAAAGCTGATAACCAAACTACAGCCATTCCGCTTCAGCCAGGCATGATAGCTTCCTCATTTAAACCTGAGGCACAAGCTCTGGCGTTTCCTGTTACTGAACAGGCAGACCCTCAGAACCCTAATCAGGTCATTAGAAACTGGGCTCCTGTAAATTTTAAAGTTATCAAAGAGCTAAAAATGGCTGTCTCTCAATATGGCAGTGGAGCCCCCTATACTATAGCTTTGTTAGAGTCTCTTACTGTCACTTGGTTAACACCATCTGACTGGCAAACAGTTTGCAAAGCAGTGCTGAGTGGAGGAGATTATTTACTTTGGAAAAGTGAATATGCGGATTTTTGCAAGGATACTGCTAGAAGAAACCTACAGGCAAACAATGGAATAGTTTTAGACATGTTGTTAGGAGAAAATAACTTTTCTGAGCTTAATGCACAGGCCTTGCTGCCTGAGGCCGCCTTCGCTCAGATTCAGACTGCCGCCTTAAAGGCATAGAGAAAGATCCCAACTAAGGGGGATCAGTACTAAGGCCTCAGTAATATTCGCCAAGGCCCCGATGAGCCATTTGCCGATTTTGTACATCGTCTACTCACTACAGCAGGAAGAATTTTTGGTAGTCCGGAGGCAGGCACAGAGATGGTTAAACAATTGGCATTTGAGAATGCTAATTCTGCATGTCAGGCGGCCATTAGACCTTACAAAAGAAAAACTGACTTGTCAGGATACATCCGGCTTTGTGCAGATATAGGTCAAGGCTATGTTCAAGGCCTAGCTCAAGCTGCGGCCATGAGCGGGCAGACTTTACAGGAGTTTTTGGTTGCTAAAGGAAGAGGGAACTGTTTTAAGTGTAATAAGTCAGGACATTTCGCCAGAGATTGCAAAGAGAGCCAAACTCAAAATAAAGGTAACACCTCTGCTCCTCGCTTGTGCCCACATTGTAAGTGGGGCAACCATTGGGCAAATGAATGTCGTTCCAAGAGAGATGCTAATGGTAATCCCTTGCCCCCACAACAGGGAAATGGGGGGAGGGGCCAGCCCCAGGCCCCGAAAAATCATCAAGTGTATGGGCAATCAAGTTTATCCCCTCAAACAATCCATTTCGGACCTCTGGAGGGCAACCCCAGGGAGCGCAGGATTGGACATCTGTTCCTCCACCTTCACAGTCCTAACTCCTGAGATGGGAGTTCAGGCTCTCCCCACAGGTGTATGGGGCCCCCTTCCAGAGGGTCATTTTGGACTGCTGTTGGGCAGAAGCAGCATGACTCTAAAAGGCCTTCAAGTATACCCAGGGGTAATAGATCAAGATTATGAGGGAGAAATAAAAATCATGGTTTGTGCTCCAAAATTGATAATCACTATTAAACAAGGACAAAGAATAGCACAATTGGTCCTGTTGCCCCTAAGGGCTAAAAATCCTAGCCATGACACTGCCAGGGGCACGAGGGGGTTTGGATCCTCTGATGCTTATTGGTACAAAACATTCAAAATCAAAAACCAATGATGAAACTTAAAATTAATGGAAAAACATTTAAGGGGTAGCTAGATACTGGAGCTGATGTTTCTATCATCCGCATGGCCAATTGGCCTCTCAGCTGGCCATTAAAAGAATACTTAACCCATTTAGCTGGAATTGGACAGTCTACCAACCCTACTCAAAGTACAGAAATCTTACGCTGGGAGGACAGCGATGGCCACTCTGGCACTTTTCAGCCATTTGTCCTTCCTCACTTGCCTGTTAATCTGTGGGGGAGAGACATCATGACTCAAATGGGAGTTTTGCTAATCAGCCCAAATGACTCAGTGTCCCATATGATGCTAGATCAAGGATTTATACCTGGACAAGGATTGGGAAAACACTTGCAAGGTAGACCTGACCCCTTAGAACCTACCCGTAATCCCGGTCAACACGGTTTAGGTTTTTTAACCTAGCGGCCACTGCCCAGCCTGTACTCCACGCTGATAAGATATCTTGGGTATCCAATACCCCTGTGTGGATGGACAAGTGGCCTTTAACTACTGAAAAGTTACAGACAGCTACAGAATTGGTATTAGAGCAATTAACCCTAGGACATATTAAAGAATCCAATTCACCTTGAAATACTCCTATTTTTGTAATAAAAAAAAATCAGGTAAATGGCGTCTTCTTCAAGACCTAAGAGACATCAACAAAACTATGATTCCTATGGGTGCTTTACAACCAGGACTCCCATCACCCCCCGCTATACCTAAAGGATATTTAAAGATTATTATAGATCTAAAAGACTGCTTTTTCACTATTCCTTTACACCCAGAGGATTGTAAACGTTTTGCCTTTAGTCTACCTTCCACCAATTTTAAGGAACCAGCAAGACATTTTCACTGGAAAGTTTTGCCCCAGGGCATGGCTAATAGTCCCACCTTGTGTCAAAAATTTGTCCAACAAGCACTACAACAAACTAGAAGTTTTTGACTCTCTCTATATATTATTCATTATATGGATGATATTTTATTGGCAGGACCGATAGGTGAACAATTGCTCGCCTGCTATCAATATTTGTTACAAGAGCTGCCAAAGTTTGGCCTGATTGTGGCTCCCGACAAGGTCCAGTTATGAGACCCTTATACTTATTTGTTGTTGTTGTTGTTAGGTGCCGTCGAGTCGGTTTCCGACTCATAGCAACCCTCTGTACAACAGGGGAAACACGATTGTCAGTGCTTCTCTGCTGTTCATAGGGTTTTCAATGGCAGATTGATTTTTGGGAGGGGGTTGCCAGGTCCTTCTCCCAAGCCTACAGCTTCTGGTGTTCCCAGGCGGTCTCCCATCCAGGTACTAACCAGGCCCGACCCTGCTTAGCTTCCGAGATCTGATGGGATTGGATGTCACAGGGCTACCGCTGCAGGCTATACTTATTTAGGATTTAAATTAAATGGTGATCATGTTACTCCTCAAAAAACTACTATCAGATTAGATCATTTAAAAAGCTTAAATGGTTTTCAAAAATTGCTTGGAGATATTAACTGGATAAGGCCTTACTTAAGATTAACTACTGGTGAACTAAAACCTTTATTTGATATACTTAATGGAGACCCCAGCCCTAATTCCAAAAGAGTTAACTCCAGAGGCTTGTAAAGCTTTGACTACAGTAGAACGGGCTATCAATGAACAATTCATTACTTTCATTGATTATTCCAAGGAACTTTCCTATATAATATTTCAAACGCAGTTTACGCCTACTGGGGTGTTCTGGCAAGAGGCTCCAATTACTTGGGTATATATGCATGCCTCCCCGCCAAAAGTCATTTATCCTAATTATCAGGCAATGTCAGATATTATTCAGTTGAGTAGAAATCAGAGTAAACAACTATTTGGAAAAGAGCCTGACCTAATCATAGTTCCTTATAATAGAAAACAACAAGATTGGCTAAGACAAAATTATGTTGATTGGAGCTTGGCTTTATTGGGCTATACAGGCAACATTGATAATCATTATCCCTCTAACAAGTTGTGTCGATTTCTAATGTACCATCCTGTGTGTTTTCCACACTATACAAAATTTTCACCCATTGATGGGGCCTTGACCATTTTTACAGATGGTTCGGCCTCTGGCATGGCAGCTTATACCTATAATGGCCACACGGTGTCGTTTCAGACTAATGAGACCTCAGCTCAAAGAGTAGAGATGAAAGCTGTGATGGCCATCTTAACTAACTTTACAGAACCTCTGAATATTTATACTGACAGCGCGTATCTTGCTAACTCTATTCCCCTTCTAGAAACCGCTGCTCAGATCAAACAATCTTCTACAACAGCATTAGGGTTTGACCAGTTACAAAAGCTCATATGGATGCGTGTACATCCTTTTTTCATAGGTCACATAAGAGCTCATTCCGGGTTACCTGGTCCTCTGTCTTTCAATGATGCTTCTGACAGAGCTACAAGGTTGGTTGCCTCAGTTTCTTTGGCAGAACAAGAACATGCCAAACATCATCTTAATACACATACTCTCAGGCTGATGTTTAAAATTACTAGAGAACAGGCCAGACAAATTGTTAAAAATTGCTCTTCTTGTGATCATTTTCTACCTATTCCCCATTATGGAGTCAATCCAAAAGGACTAATACCTAATGCCATTTGGCAGATGGATGTTACCCACGTACCAGAGTTTGGAAAACAAAAATATGTCCATGTTATTGTCGATACCTATAGTAATTTTACTTTTGCTGTTCCTCTCACGGGAGAGGCAACTGAACATGTTATTGCTTTTATATTAGAAGGCTTTGCTATTATGGGAAGGCCCCACTGCATAAAAACTGATAATGGACCAGGTTATACCTCTCAATCCTTCAAAGAATTTTGCCTAAAGTTTAATATCAAACATATAACTGGCATCCCATATAATCCACAAGGACAAGGCATTGTTGAAAGAACACATCGTACTATTAAAACTTTACTTGAAAAAATAAAAAAGGGGGAGTTATACTCCATTTCACCCAGAAACCTGCTTAACCACATACTTTTTATAAAAAATTTTTTAACCTTGGATGCTCAGGGATATTCAGCAGCTGACCGCTTTTGGCACCCTAACACCAAAGATAATTTTGCATATGTCAAATGGAAAGACCCACATTCTGGGCTATGGCAGGGCCCGGATCCAGTCTTGATCTGGGGTCGCAGATCCGTGTGCCTATATGATTCGGGCAATGACGCTGCCAGGTGGTTGCCGGAGAGGTTGGTCAAACAAATAAATTATAGTCCCAAGGGATAAAGGGTCATAATGAAATCCAGGGGGCCTCTCCTCCCTGAGATCGGTTCCTTTTCTCTTCTTTTACAGGAGGAAAATAATGAATCCTCAGCCAAAAATTAAAAGGATTTGCCTGCTGTTGTTGCTGAGCGGTTGGATCCTAGTAACCGCTGCAAGTTTTGGTGATCCTCACCATGCTGTCCGTATCCTTAGGGAAAGACAGGGACAGCCCTGCGAATGTAAGGGAGGAACTCTGAAAGGCTACCAGCCTCAATCGCCCTATCAGTACGCGGACTGTGGAGATAAGACAGCGTACTTGTCATTGGCAACCCCTGATTTTGGCCGAGGCAACATTAACAGGTGGATTTGCGTGCAAAAGCCACAAAATATTCCCAGTCTTAATGGGAGGCCTGGGCCCTGCCCTAGCACATGCAATTCTTATTTACAGTCTCTACACATTGCCTGTTACCAATACTTATCAACAATGTACGGGCACAGATGGAAAAATTTATCTTACTATCATTGTAACCGGTAATCATCTTGGTAGTTTTGGAGGGGATTGGAGTGGCTCTGTCAATCCTTTACTACCTGGGGGAAGCAAGACCATGACTTTGCCTTGCCCCTCCACTGGCAGCACTGTTTGCTGGAATCCACAGGCCCCTATACACGTTTCTGATGGAGGTGGCCCACAGGATCAAGTTAAGGAGATTAAGATGAGAAAAAGAATTGAACAACTCATTCGTGAGGAGTATCCTTATTTGGAATATCATCCCCTCCTAAAAACTGATCAGCAAGGTACCCCCATAGTACAGTCTGTGATCCTGGATATTCTTACCTCTTCTCACCGGTTATTAAATGCCACAAATCCTGGTCTAGCAGCTGATTGCTGGATTTGTATAAAGCAGAGGCCTCCTGTACCTAATGCTATGTATTTTGAGTCTAATATCTCTAGTTATCATGATGATTATGTTAGGTCTAATGTCACTAGGGATTGTACACCCACCTCTCCTTTCTATGTTAACACCCAGATTGACACGGAGAGGTTTAACATTAACATTACCTGTTTTTATAAGCCTTTTCTTAATGAAACCAATAGTATAGATGTAGGAATTCAGTCGCTCTGCCAGACGTTTGCTAATGTCTGCTGCTCTGTGCGCTGTTAACGCCACAGTCTTCATGTGTGGCAATAATCTAGCCTATACTAGTTTGCCTCAGAATTGGACTGGGGCCTGTATGCCTTCTATACTTTTCCCAGGTGTCTCTGTGATAACAGGAGATACTCCGGTTCCAATTCCCACCTTTGAGTACATCGCTGGTAGGCCTAAAAGAGCTGTACAGTTAATCCCCCTATTGGTGACTCTTGGTACTGCAGCTGCAGTGGGCACTGGTACCACAGGTTTAGGAGTAGCAATACAAAAATACAGAGAAATATCCAAACAATTAATAGATGATGTCCAGTTACTGACCACTACCATTCAGGATATTCAAGATCAGGTGGATTCCCTGGCGGAGGTAGTCCTCCAAAATAGGCGAGGCTTAGATCTCCTAACTGCAGAGAAGGGAGGTATTTGTCTTGCTTTAGGAGAAAATTGCTGCTTCTACACGAACAAATCGGGTGTTGTCCGGGATTGTGTAAAAAAGTTACAAGAA
Source organism: Pedetes capensis (assembly GCA_007922755.1). Lineage (NCBI taxonomy): Eukaryota > Metazoa > Chordata > Mammalia > Rodentia > Pedetidae > Pedetes > Pedetes capensis. Next base: position 102,879 of record VMDO01002758.1, on the reverse strand, counting down.
GACTTAGAAAAGCGACGACGTCAACTTGCTGAAAGCCCTCTGTGGACCGGACTTGGTGGAATGTTGCCTTACCATCTCCCTCTCCTTGGCCCCTTCCTTGGCTTGCTCATAATTCTTTCTTTAGGACCTTTCCTCTTTAATAAGTTGATGGCTTTTGTTAAACAACAGATTGATGCCATTCAAGCTAAACCCATTCAAGTACATTATCATAGGCTTGATATGGCTAATAGAGATCTCGGGGACTAGTTATGAGTTCAGCCATACTCTGATGTTCTTAATGGTGCCATTGCTACGCCAAGATGTGGTATTGCCATAGAATAGAAAAAACTAATATTCCCTCTACTGAGGGAGGTCCATTTTAAGGAAACATTAAAAAAGAAACAGGTATACTGGACTCGTCATTCCTTGCCACCTGGCCATGTTTAATTTGGCTCCCTGAAAATGCCCTCAAGAGCTGAAGTGATACCTTCTAGCCAAAACCAAAAGGTCCCTCACTCCCGCCTTACAGAGGAAAAATAGGCAAAGTGCGCAGGATGGTGAGTCAATGACAGAAACATATGGGTAAGTCTGAACCACCTAAGACAGGGTGGCCTCGCCAAGAGGAGGTCGTCCCAATGATGGGTAAGGTTATCAGCACCAGTTTTCTATCAGGCCCAGACTCCTTTGCCTTTCCTCTTGAAAAAATATAAAAGGGGGAGATGTTGGGAACCGTATGTTCCAGGGCTGTGACAAGCCTCCCTGTTCCCAGGCTGTGACAAGCCTCCCTGATGGATCCCAGGGATAAGGCTGAGAAGGCAGTGTACCAGATACACAGGATGCAGGCATTCTTGATAGTTACAATAGGAGCTTATCTTGGCCTTGTGGTGAAGCGCAAGATTTTCTCACGACCTCCTTGCATTAACCAGTAACTCTCCGCTTGGCCCTGCTCACAGTAGACTTTCCCCAGCAACAGTGTAACCAATAGTAGTAAGACAAGTCTCCTTGTAAGCAGATAGACCCAGCCCTCTCATTTCGCTCTATAAAACCTCCTGCATGATGTTCAATAAACGGACTTGATCAGCGATTGCAGACTTGTCCCCTTGTCTCCTTTCTCTCACTCACCCCTCCCCCACAGGAACCGTTCGTTTTGGGCCGCGGGCCGGCTCATTAGAGGGCATCTGTATGTTGGCCCAATAAGGTTAAAGGGAAATCTGTTCTTTTGTTTCTCCCTGAAGACTAGTCCAGTGGCTATTGGTTAGGTGGAGGTTTTCTACCTGTTTTTCCTTTCTGAAAAATAAGGCTTAAGAAAATGAAACTTATGTGGCTTGGCCCAAAACTAATATGGCATAGCCAACCTCCTCATAACTCTTTTATCCCAGTGGGGTTCTATTTTCATGCCCCACTCTCTGATCCTGCCTAAGAATTCTAATTCCTTTCCCCTTGTCTGACTCTAAAACTTTTCTGGACACTTAATCCAGCCATTCTACTGCCTGCATCACAAAAGCTTCTAATACATGACTGCTTGGAACTAATAGAATACGTATTTTCAAGCCAGAAGGAACTTCAGAGTGAGTCTCTAGAAAAAGCACAAGAGTTATTGTTTGTATATGGGAACAATTTTATAATTAATGGCCAATGTCAGGCTGGTCTCTCTCCATGAGACCACTGAGGCACAAAGGCCTCCATCCCTTCATCCTGGGCTCTTCAACTCAAAAGGCTGAAATAACAGCCTCATGATTAACTCATGAAAATTGTTTAAAATATCTACCTGTTGCTCTAATCCACATCAGAGTTACCTCTAGACAGAAGCTCAAACTCAGCCCCTTTAAAATACCATACACAAGGTTCCTTTTAAGTGGAATAAGCTCTAAAGTATACCCTGGTGTGAAAATTAAGTGGCCAATAAAACAGTCTGGAGAAGACAATGTTGACCCTTCATTGGAGAAGATAATGTTGACCCTTCATAGGTACACAAATCTAAATGTTCCTTGTGCTACTGAAATAAGACTTCACCTGGATGATCCTAGGGTGTTGTTGGTGATGGTGTCAGGTGCTCTCCAGTCAGATCTGCCTCATAGTGACTCTATGTACAACAGACAAAACACTACCTAACACTATGCCCTGTGCCTGGCACTATTGTCAGTGGTTCTCTGCTATTCATAGGGTTTTCAATGACTGATTGGTTTTGGGGAAGTGGGCTGCCATATCTTTCTCCCAAGCCTACAGCACCCAGTACTCCCAGGCAATCTCCCCTCCAAGTACTAGCCAGGACTGACCCTACTTAGCTTCTGAGATCTGATGGGATCAGATTCCAGCGGCTATGGCATCAGTCATGATCCAGGGTATTAAGCTTATTTAAAAACTTAGAAATCAGAGTCCCCTCAGGAGCAGCCTAAATCAATTTGGGGAGAATCTTATTTAGTGTTACTAAGTATGCATTCATCCCTTAAATCACAGCTTATGACTATCTGAATTCATCACACCAGAGTAAAGAGAGTGCAAGATCCTGAACATGGAAAGGAGCCTACAAATGCCTACTCCTATGGACCAAGGATTCACACTAGAGCTAAAGGACATCAAATAAGTAGAGGCAAGCAGTAAATGACTCTTTGTGTACTACTCTACTAGTTGGCATGTTTGTTTATTTAGCTTTACCCTTCTAAATGCTTATGTTCTTTTGTGACTTAATAAGAAGTTTAAAATCATGTACAATGCATTTATATTGTATTATACAAGACAACAATACTTATAAGACAATTGTATTATAAGATACAACAATAAGTATCCCATTTGTCTTATTCTTCTAGTTGGCCTCTTTTCTTTCCTGTGCTTTGGTCTGGATTCCCCAGGGCATTAAATCTATGCTTTCTGGGCTACTTATATTAGCAATGTCAATTTTACTCATTTTATTTATGAATTATGTCATGTAAGTATGTTCATACTTACTGTAATGAATGTGCCTCCCACAAAGTATATGTTGGAAATTTAATCCCTAGAGCAACAGAGTTGGAAGCTGTGCCCTGATCAGAAGTGATTGGGCCATGAAGGCTCTGCCTTCATTAATAGATTTAATGTAACTATCATATGAGTGAGTTCCTAATAAAATGGTGAGTTTGGTCTCTCTTTGCTCTTCTGCCTTTTGCCATGGGATAATGTGGCAAGAAGGCCCTTGTCAGATGTTAGACCCCTGACCTAACTGCCAAAACAGGGAAAAATAAACTGCTGTTCTTTAAATTTCCAACCCATGACATCCTTGATATAGCAGCAGAAAATGGGCTAATGCAAATTTAATGCAATCCCTATCAAAGCTATAATGATGTTTTTCACAGAAACAGAAAAAATATTGTTAAAATTAATATGGAACCACAAAAACTCTGAGAAGCCACAATATCTTGAATAAAAAATTTACAGCCAAGCACATTACAATTGTTGTTGTTGTTAGGTGCCGTTGAGTCGAGTCCGACTCATAGCGACCCTATGTACAGCAGATCGAAACACTTGCCGATTCTGTGCCAGGCAAACAATCTTATTTATGTTTAAGCCCATTGTTGCAGACACTGTGTCAATCCATCTGGTGGAGGGTTTTCCTCTTTTGTGTTGACCTGCCACTCTTCCAAACATGATGTCCTTCTCTAGGGATTGTTCTCTCCTGACTACATGTCCAAAATATGTAAGACGCAGTCTGGCCATTTTTGCTTCCAAGGAGCACTCTGGTTGTACCTCTTCTAGGACAGATCTGTTGGTTCTTTTGGCAGTCCATGGTATATTCAATAGACGTCTCCAGCACCACAATTCAAAAGCATCAATTCTTTTTCTGTCTCTCTTCTTCAATGTCCAGCTTTCACAACCATATGATGCGACTGAAAATACCATGGCATGAGTCATATGCACCTTCGTCTTCAATGTGACATCTTTGCTTTTCAATACTCTAAAGAGATCTTTTGCCACAGCTTTTCCTAGAGCAATGCGTCTTTGGATTTCTTGACTGCTGCTTCCACAGGTGTTGATTATAGAGCCAAGCAAAGTAAAATCTTGGACAACCTCAATCTTTTCCAACGGAGATGGAATTACATCAGGCCAAAAAATAGTTCTTCATAGCCAAGGAAACAACCAACAGAGTGAAGGGGCAATTTACAGAATGAGAGAAAGTATTTATAAGCTGTACCGTCTTTTTTTCTTTTGTGCAGTACTGCAGGGTTTAAACTAGGGCCTCACATGTGTTAGGCAAGTGCTCTACCAGTGAGCTGCACCCCTAGTCAATTTTTTTAAATTTTCTTTTTATCTGGAAACAGGGTCTCCCTAAGTTACTTCCCTAGGCCTCTAGCCTCAGAATCTCAATCCTCCTGCCTCAACCTCCTGGGTGGGTGGAATTACAGGTGTGTGCCATGCATTTCCTAAAGGACTAATATCCAAAATAAATAAAGAAATCAAACCCAATAGTGAAAAAAATTACCCAATTAAGAAATGGGTAAAGAATCTGAATAGCCATTTCCCAAACAAAAATATACAAATGGTCAACAGGTATTCTAAAGAGTATTCAAAATTAATAATCGTTAGAGAAATGTAACTTAAAATGCAATGAGATACCACCTCATGAATGTTAAGAAAAAGAGAAAAGATAACAAGGCCTGTAAAGGATGTGGAGAAAAGGAGTTCATGTGTAATGTTAGTAGGAATGTAAATTGGTACCACCATTAATGGAAAAGTCAACACATTCTTCAAAAAATTAAAAATAGAACTACCATGATTTAGTAATATCATACTAAGAATATAATTAAAAAAGAAGAAAAGAGGAGATCTGCACTACTCTATTGACTGTGGCATTGTTCCCCATGTCGAAGATATAGAATTAATCCAAATGTCTATCAACAGATGAATACATTTTACACATTATAATACTATTCCGCCTTAGAAAGGAAATTCTGTCATTTGTGCTAACATAGAGGAAACTGGAGGACATTATGTGGAGTAAATGATGGTACAAGAAAAAATACCACACCATAACACTTACATGTGTAATCTAAAGAAGCTGAATTCATACAAGTAGAGAGTGTAATGGTGATAACCACAGAACAGATGGGGAGTAGGCAGATGTTCAAAGGATACAACATGCCATTTAGATAAGAGAAATAAAGTGATCTATTGTATGTTGTGGTGACTATAGTTAATAACAATATGTGGAGTTATTAAAAATTGCTGAGAGTAGATTTTAAGTGTCCTTACCCCCACAGATGATAACTTTGTGAGATAACACATATTATCTTGATTTACCTATTCCACAAAACCTATATATTTCAAAATAATATCCCACATGTGATAAATATGTGCAATTTTGTCAATTAAAAAAGTAACATTAAATTTGTCAGTAAATCTGGCTCCAGACTCAACATCTTCTTACAACCCTTTATTACAACATTTATTACAGCACTTTACCATCTTTTTAGATCAAATGCCATTGTTCTCTGCCAGACTTATAGCAGTCACCTCTTAAACCATATCCCATTGCCTAGTTTTCTCCTATTCAGTCTATTATTAAGACAGTATTTAGACATCATTACATTAGGACTTAGGTTTTGACAATTTTGAACAAAACCAGTACTTTTCCCATCCCAACCTAAATTAAAGCCTTACAATATAGGGTGACTGCACACCTCAGTTTATCTGTGAATTTTTGGTTTATGTGAATTTTTTCTCCTTTTTTTGTCCCAACCCAGCTTTTAATACTTATTAATGTTTTCTCACAATTAAAAGTGTCCAGTTGAATAATAAATAATAGTAAAATGCAATCTTTCTGCATCTCTTTCCTCACCGTGTACCACTCTCCCAAACATCTCCCCAACTATTCAGCATCAGCATCACTCCTTACATGTTTCTGCCACAGGAATTTTTAGTTGCATTTTACATTTTGTCTGCCTGGGAACATCTCTTGTCTCTACCTCAAGGTTTTTGACAAAACTTCCACTTACCAGTAAGGGGTTGTTTTATTTACAATAACAATTATTCTCATACTTCTATTTGGTATATTCTAATCCTTAAATCTGCTTTATATTTCCATCAAAGATTTTATTATCTTTTGGTATATTATATGTTTATTTTTAATATTTCCTTGTCTTTCCAGGATGTAAGTGAACTGAAAACAGAAATTTGTACTTACTCATTTACTCGATGGCACCTAACAGTAACTACAACAACATTTACTTCTTTATGATGCCTGTCACATAATACGTACTGAAAAGATATTTGTTCAGTGAAAAAAAAATAAAGACTAATTGTATTCAAAATATTATGAATAATGCTGATGTGATTCACATAAAATGTTAAGACATATAATGATATAATCCTATATACTATACTATTCTACAGAAATCAAATTTTAATAATAGATTTTGGGGAAGAAGAATGAAAAAATATAATTAGGAGATAAAGTTATTGGTCATTTCAATCTTTTCTTCAATATTGCCATATATTTTTTCAAAAAGATGGAGTAAAAATAAAATATTTAATAATTTTAAACTCACAATGGTGGAAATATTGTCATAATTGTAGTCTTTGTACTTTTCTGTATTTATGTTTCTTTAAAATATAATATTTATACATTATTTATAATTTGAATTGCATAGGACCATGATTTTCTCATTCACTAGTAAATCATTTCTAAAATTTTCATAAAAAGCAAATTAATTTGTAGAATATATTTGTTAAACCAAGATGCTCTTTTGAATATTACATTTACTGAAAAATACAGAAGCTCAAATTATAAACTAGGAACAAACAAATGATGATGGGTATAATTTCCTCTATAATATAATTGAGAATGTACTGTTTATTTTAAATTACTTTAGCAATTCTTACCATTTTAGCCTTAGAGTTTTCTCCTGGTGTGATGTCTTGTTAGCTCTTCATTTTCACCCCATGTCTCTCTGATCCTTGCTTAATAAGCTCCTGTTTTCATTTTCCTGAACATAAAAGGAAAATCACATTTTATTTAAATTGCTTATCTAGTCTTTTCTTCATCCATGCAAATAATGTAACACCCTGTTTCACCAAACTCATATAACCAACTCACATCTTGTTTGTGAAAAGCACTTTATGAACTCTATATCATTATATAATTATATATATAATTAGGTCTCATTTTGGGTAATCCTGCAACCGTACCACTATGGCATCTGATCCTGTCAGATCTCGGAAGCTATAAGCAGGGTCGAGCCTGGTTGTACTTGGACGGGAGACCACCTGGAAACACTAGGTGTTGTAGGCTTGGGAGAAGGATCTGGCAACCCAATCCCAAAAAGACAATTAGTCATTGAGAATCCTCTAACTAGTAGAGAAGCATTAACAATACTGCTTCACCTGATGCACATAGGGTCACTATGAGTCAGACACTGACACAACAGCATCTAACAACAATGACAATTTGGGGTAAAAAAAGAAAAATAATTTTCCCAAAATTTAGTAATAAGTTTGTCAGAAGAGAAGATGTGGGAAATATTAAAGGTAAATGCTGATGTTGGTAGAGGTAGAATTTTCCCTTAAACATAAATTAGTAATTATACACATAACGGAAATACTCAGGTGAAGCTCTGCTCAGTGGTTTGACAAAAACTTTTCTTCAATTATTAGAAATATATGTCAACCATGTGACTCAGACCAAATAATATACTTCAAATGATTGCTTTCAATAATAATAAGGCATATAAACTTTATATTGATGAGAATTTCAGGACAAATAATGAACATAGAGCCACAACTGGATATGATGGTATTGCTGATAAAAATAATTTCAGCAAACTCAAGAAGGGAAGCTTAATAAAATAACTGTTTGGAATAAATAACTGTTTGGAAATTTTTATCTCTGATACTGAAGAATCTGTAAAAATTAATGAAGCAACTCAAAAGAAATGAAAACCTTAAAGAAATTATTTTTGAGTATAGTTACAGAAATAATGGAAGATGCCAAAATTACAAAGAGACATATACATTGTAATCAGAAACATTTCAGTTTGAGACTACATCTTTAACATTACATTCTATGAAAAAGGCTAAAATTATGCTTTGACACGGTGATAATATCATTCCAGCCAAAAGATAAAGTAGAATCTACTCTATGAATGATTATCTCTTCAGTTTTATTATTGATTTAGTTTCTTTCTGAACAAAAACATAGTTTCTGTAGAATGAAGCAGTGATATGAAACATAACAACCCACCAGAACAGAACTTATTTTCTATAAATGAAAAGAAGATAGACTATATATTTTCTTCTTCATTTCAATTAAAACCTGAAATATCAATTAAAACCTGAAATCAATTAAATCAATTAAATTAAATCAATTAAAACCTGAAATATCCACAGAATGCCTACCATGTGCAAGATGTATCATCATGAATAAAAGGTTCCCTTGTCTTAGATTTCATGATAGCATTTGGCCAAAAGTTTCAAAAATGACAATCTATATTTTCAATGTGCAACAATTAGCTACAAGTTATTCCAAGTTGTTTATATGGATTTGTCCTGCTGAAGCTTTATACATGTGTATTTGAACTTTATTGTCACCAGCTTTACATACTTGATCTATAGAATGATTTATTTTTCTGACCCAGCAGCAAACAATATGTGTTCTACCCTGTTTCTATCACTTTGTTGATTCAAGGCATTTATCCCCAGGGGGCCTGGAGTACAGACATTTGTAAGTTCATCATTCTATCCAAGGTGCCAGATAGCAAGAAGATAAACTGAGCATATAAGTGAAGTAAGTAAATGCCAAACTTTTAGTGAGATCTTCAAAATATTTGTTAAGTAGAAAAAGAATACTTTGTCAAATAATTTAAACCATCTAATACAATTTTCAAGGGGAATTTTTGTATAACTTTAGTAAATTATTACAAAAGTTACATAAAGAGAAAATAAGAATAACAAAAACATTGTTGAAAGGATAATTAGTTATTTTCTTGTATGTTAAAATAAAAAGGTGAATTTTGAATTACCAAAAATGTGTTCTGGTTATAAGATTAGTAGCATAGAATAAGTAATCTTTATGTTAGGAATTTGGGAGAAAGACCCAGCAACCCACTCCCAAAAATCAATCCACCATTGAAAACCCTATGAATAGCAGAGAAGCACTGACATTAGTGTTTCTCCTGTTGTACGTAGGGTCAATATGAGTCAGACACTGACTCAATAGCACATAACAATAACAACAACGTGTTAGAAATTGTTTACATAATAAAAGGATCACCATTAGTAAAACAAATTTGACTATTAAGTATACCATAATTTGAACCATTAATTAACCACTTAGAAAAACTACATTTTTCTTCCCCTAAATAACCTTCCCCTAAAATAACTCCCAAGTAGACTAAACAAATGCAATAAATATACACATTAAAGCCTATAAGTATTTGGTGAACTCTCACTATGCAATGATATTCTCAGAATACCATGAGAAATTAACTCATAAAAGAAAAATGTCAGTTAGTTTAACTATATAAAATTTTAGCACATCTATAACAACAACATATTTCAAACTGAGGGTCCCTATGAGTCAAACCTTAATCCACAGCATCTAACAACGACAAAATGCAATTAAAAGCACATGACAAAGATGATGGACATACCTACAACAAATACAAAACTTATCACAGTGGTCCCTCATATCCATGGGGACTGGTTCCAGGAATGCTCATGGGTGACAAAATCTGCCTATGATTAAATCCCTTAAACAAAATGGTATACTATTTGCATATAACCTATGCACATCCTCCTGTATACTTTAAATCACCTTTGTTGTTGTTGTTAGGTGCCATCAAGTCAGTGTCCGACTCATAAGGACTCTACGTACAACAGGCAAAACACTATTGTTACTGCTTCTCTGCTATACATAGGGCTTCCAATGCCTGATTGTTTTCTTTTTTTCTTTTTTCTTTTTTCTTTCTTTTTGTTTTTTGAGGGGTGGGAGAGGAGAGTGGGTTGCCAGGTCCTTCTCCCAAGCATACAGCACCTGGTGTTCCCAAGCAGTCTCCCATCCAAGTACAAACCAGGCCCGACTCTGCTTAGATCCTGAGATCTGATGGGATTGAATGCCACAGTAGATGGCTAGAGGCAAATTATCTTTAGACTACTTGCAAAATCTAATTTAATGTAAGTGTTATGCATATAGATGTTATATATATTGTTTAGGGAAGAATAACAAGAAAAAAGGTCCGTACATGTTTAGCACATGCAGTTGCAATTATTTTTTTTCTGAATATTTTCAATCCACAATGGATTGAGTGCACAGATGCTAAAGCCATAAGCACAGAAGGCTGAGTATATATCAATAAATGCTGAGACATATAATTGATTAAAGAACTAACTTCACACCCAGTAAATCATCAATGATCATGATCAAATTACTCTCAAAGGACCGTTGAAATGAAGAAAACTATAGAAAAAGCCAAAACCAATAATGAAGAAATACCAAATTAAAAAAACAGGATTTTCCATCTGCCAAGTTTATAAACATTTTTGCAGATCGGTAAAATTCCATTGTTGCATGAAATCCATGATACAGGCATTCTTATCTTGCTGATTAAAAATATATATATTGATCTAATCTCCCAAGAAAGTAACTTTGCTAGGGAAATAAGAAGATAGAGATTTTTTTCTCTTAGATGTGTAAAACTTATGAAACCATAACCCCATATGCCAGTTTTAGAATAATTTCATGGCCAAAACAGTACTAGGTCTGCAAATAAAAAAATTTTAAACAAATAATATCTTCTATTTTATAACACTCTTCAGGACTTACTTATCATAGCCTAGATGAATTTTTCATGAAATTCCTCCTTTTCTCTATCTACTCATTTACTCTAGTAAGGAAAGCTGCCCTGGTCAATCTTCCATAGAAAACTCTTCCTACTATATCAGTCTAGGGTCATCATGTCCCTCTCCATTTCCTCCACACCTCTCCCCCTAATTTTGTGTCAATAAAATAAGAAAGAAATAGATGTAATGAATTAGGACCTTAGGGTCAGGTAAGTCAAGAGAAATAAAGAAATAAATTGAGGGAATAGAGTCAGAATTTCCTTTCAGAAACAAGGTAGTTGAAAGACTTAGGAATACTCCTGAGTTAATATTTTGTTCTGTCACACAAAGAAAACCTATCAATATACTGTCCAAGATTGTTGTTTAAAAGAAAGATCCACATGTGGAGCTTAAATAATAGCAAAACATGGGATTCGATTTCTGTGTCCATCAGCAGGTTTGTGAATAAGTACATGAATTGTAAATAATTCACCTAGGAAATATTATACACTGATTAAAAATAAAACATTTGAAGAATAATAAATGGCCTGAGAAAGCAAAATAGGAAATGAATTTCTGATGTGTCAATATTTTATAGGGAAAAAAACTCAAGAAAATATAGCAAAATGTTACTATTAGTATTCCAGGCCTTTTCTTCTTATTCTTTGTATATTATGTATTTTCGGAAGTTTTGGAAGTAAATGCATTTTATTTTAATATTTCTTGAAGTACAGAGAAAAAGGTGGGAAAATGGTCTTTTATAATAATGGGGTTTATTTTCATCTCTATATTCATGTTACTATGAAAAATGTGGATAATTGCCAGTCAATCTGAGTTACTACAACGTTCAAGCAGTAAATTTTCTTCCATTAGATTTGTTTAAGCATTAACATTCCTGTTGTCTTGCTCTCTGCTATTATTGCAGCAGTGAGGGGAAATGGTATAATCATGAATCTATGCTAGAGGGGGTTACTGACAATGTGTTAGTAAAAGAAACTCATTTTACTTAGCACAAATGTAAAGAGAGACCATGGAACTAATTTATCTTCTGATAGAGTCCAATTCCAAATGAGAAGAGAAATGGCAATGCATTAGTCTATGTCTCTAATGTCACACTTCTAATTTAACACATTACTGAGAAGATAAATCTTTGAATATGTCCTGCACAAATAGGATATTATTATGACTCTGTTAAGAAAGCATTAACGATTAACTTATGAATTTCTAGCACCTTTTTAAATTTTTTATTAAATAATGAGTATATATAAATATCTGTAGAGTATATTAAGGTATGAAATAGTAATTTATGAAAATCAGCCAACCTATGTCCCAGTTTAAAGAAATTCTCACGATTTTTGAAGTCTGTGTGTAACCTTCCATATTAACTATTACTAAATACCTGAATTTTGTATTTATTATATGCTTATTTTTCTTCCTAAATGTTTATAACTCTAAAATTATGTTCCTAGATTCTCCTCATTTTTTAACTTTATGCAATAATAAAGTTTTACTATGTTTATTTCTCCATAATTGTTTTTTAACTCACCTTTATTTTTCAGAAGAGACATCTTTGCCTACATGTTGCTAAAAGGAATGCAACTATTCTTTTCATCAGCTAGATATTATTCCCTTTTAAGAATATTGCGCATGGAGCCTGATGTAGTGGTGCATGCCAGTAATCCCAGCAACTCAGTAGCCCCAGCAGGAGAGTTGCAAGTGGCGGCCTTTATGATTTAGCAAGACCTTGTCGTTTAGAATAAAAAATTAAAAATGGGCTGGGGGTGTCCCTCAGAGGGAGAGTGCATACAAAGAATGTGTGAGGCTCTGGGAATATAGTACATGGAATGTACCTTTCCTAATATTACCTTTTCTATTATCGATGGATTTAATTTGCAGATTTGAGTGATTTCCTTTTGTTTTTTGGTATTGTTTTGTTTTGTTTTACTCTTATTAACAGTGTTGTTCTGTTACGTTGTATATGTTTTCACAACCATCTTGGACAATAGTTTCTAGCATGTATATCTAGGAGTAGCATTGTTGAGACATAAGGTAATTGAACCTTCATAATAACCTGATGATGCCAAATTATTTCTAAAGGATGTTTTCTAGAGAATACTTGATTTATTTAATACATTTCTATATTCTATTTGCTGACACTTTTGAATTTTTGATTGTAGGCTCATATCTCAGATTATCCTACATTCTATTTATCTGTAATGCTCTTGTTAGGTTTTGCTATCATGGTTATGTTCATATTACCAGAATGAGCTACAGTGTCCTCTCTTTTCCTTGTCTCTGAAGAAAAGGATTTAAGATTATCATTATTTGTTCTTGAATATTTAGCAGGCATTGGTAATGAAACTAAGTAGATCCACTGAGATTTTAGTTTTAAAATCTTATGCTAAGAGTTTATATTTTAATTTTTTAATTGTTTAAAATATTTAACATGTTGTTGTTAGGTGTTGTTGAGTCAGGTCCAACTCATAGCAATACTATGTACAATAAAATGAAACACTACCTGACACTGCACTATATCAGTGTTTTTCTGCTATTCATAGGGTTTTTCAATGGCAGATTGTTTCAGGAGTGGGTTGTCAGGTCCTTCTCTCATTTTTTTTTAATATTTATTTATTTATTTATTTATTTATTTATTTATTTACGGTACTGGGGGTTGAGCCCAGGGCCTCGTGCTCATATACTCTGCAAGTGCTGGACCACTGAGCTGCACCCTCAGCTCATTTTCTTACTTTTTTGAGACCAGGTCTTGCTAAATTATGCAGACTACCTCTGGTCTTGAACTTGCGATTCTCCTGCCTCCACCTCCCAAACCGCTGGGATTACAGGTGTACGCCACCGCGCCTGGCTCCCTTCTCTCATTTTTGATGTGCTAGGAATCAAACCCAGGGCCTTAGAGAGTGCAAACTGTGCTAGATTCCAGCCTTAGTTTATATGTTAGGTACATTTAATTATATTACGATTGTTATAGAATTTATTGTAGGATTATTGTTATAGGAATATTATAGATTTTATGTTTCTTAAACACTTTAAGTGTTTAAATTATTAGAATTAATTTTAAATAGCTTACATACTTTTATAAACTATTGCATTTCCAATTACTTTCATATTTATATTCTTGGTGTTTTTGGTCCATTTTTGCTTTCCCTGTGATCAGTTTCCAGAGAAGAGCATCTTTTAAAATTAGTACTGTTATTAATATTTTCAATTGTTTTTATGTTCTAAATTTTTTATATTTCTGCTGCACTTTTTTTCCTTTTTCCACATTTCTTCTATAACTCTTGAGTTCTCAATTTTGTTTTCACTTTTTAAATTGATGCCTGTATTACTTATTTTGCCTTAAATTTTTCCTAATGTAGATGCTCCTCCACTTATAATGTTGTTATATCCCTATGGACTCATCTTAAATAAAAAATACCACAAGTGGAAAATGCATTTAATACATTTAACCTACCAAACATCATACCTTACCAACACAGTCCACTGAAGAGTGCTGATTGTTTACCATCTTAGTTGGGTAGCTGACAGGGAATTGCATTCTGATGAATCACACATGTTATGTGCTTTTATGTTGGTGTTTTATAATTTTATATTATATTTAATTTACATTTAGGATTTTTCTTTGAACAATAGGTTATTTCCTGACATATTTTCACCAAATTTCTCTTTGTTATAGATCTCTAATTTAAATAAATTATAGATTATTTTTATAAGAAGTTATTTGAAAATTTATTGAGATTTCTTATATCATTGAAAACAATATTTATTCTATAGTTACTGCTTCAGAACCTAATTTGTCATCAATTTGATCAAATCTATGTCCTTATAATTTCCTATGTGTTTAATTTATTAGTTCTTGACAATGAAATAATGAAAAGTCATCAAAATAATGCTGGATTTGTAAATTTATCTTCATAATTCTCCCAGTATATGTATTATATTCAAAACTATATTATTAGGTGGATAAAGTTCATAATTGTTATTTTTACTGGTTAATTGGACATTTTATCATACTTTAGATACATCTCTATGCTTTTTAATGCTTACTGTGTTTTGATCTAAAGTATAAATTGTCTGATGTGTATAAATACATATATACGTATACACATACATATATATATTCAGCAGCTTTCTTTTCTTTATTGTTTATATGACTTTTTGAAATACCTTTCTTTCAGTCTTTCTATACTCTTTGACTTAGATTAAAAGTCATTTTAATACACTCTGACAATCTTTGCCTTTCTGATAGATAATTTACTTATTTTATACTTGAAATGGGAGCAAGACCTGGCAGCCCACTCCCAACAAATAATCAGCCACTGAAAACCTTATGAATAGTAACACTAATAATAAAAACACTGACAATAGTGCCGGTCATGGCACAGTATCAGGTACTGTTTCATGTGTGATTATAGCAAAATGAATCAAAAAAGACCTACTAAAGAAGATACACAATGTATGGAAGGATTCCAAATGTAAAGCTGTAATAGTCCCAGGGAACATGTTACATTTCCAACCATAAAACACCACAGGATACAAAGAGTATTTTATGAATTAAAGTTCTCTGAAGAAGCCATGTCTATATTGAAGAGCCTGAAGACTGTTTGATCTTGGCTGATAAGAACATTGTGATTGTGGAGAGATTGAATGTTGCAGCTCAATAGCCAAAATTATTCTGGGCTACCTTCCGTCCTTTCTAACAGCTATTTACTATCAACTAGTTACTATTTGGGGCTGGGATTTAGCTCAGTTGGTAGAATTCTGCACTGCAGTCTCTGAGGACCCAAGTTCAATTCCCAGCACCACAAAAATGGGAGAAGGGCCTGGCAATCCACTCCCAAGGCAATCCCGAAACAGTCAGCCATTGAAAACCTTATGAGGGTCGCCATGAGTCAGATACTGACTTGACGGCACCTAACAACAACAACAACAAAGTTACTATTTACTATCTAATAGCTATTTACTATCAAAAATTCTTGTGATTTTTAGGTAAAATTCTTGGGATGTAATGCAAAGCTTACCATAGTTCTAGCTTCCACCAATCCTAATGCTAAGAATAAAGTACCATCTATACCCTATAGAAGAGATATCCCTACTCTGCTATAGTATGCCTATGTAAGAACCTCACCAATGTTTTGGTAACTACATTGATTTATGACTTTCTCTTATTCTGTGATTATAAAATTGCCTGTAACCTTTTCCATAATAGAACATCATTCAAGTAACTAGAATTTACATTCCTGTGCTATAGTCATTCATATTTCCTCAGAATCAACTAGTTTTCTAATTTCTTTTAAAACAGAGTTTTTATTTTACATCAGTAATTGCCAACAAAGGAAAATCACCAGAGGTCTGATGTCTAGTATTTTTATTCTGGTTTTATTACCTGGACAACTAAATTATTGCTCCCATGACTTAGTGTTTAACCTCCCTAACCTGCATGGAGGTTGGACTCATATCCCAGGACATAAACTTATAATCAAATGGCTAGTCTTTCTTTCATAGCCAGGCTTCATCTTGAGTTATATCATTATCATAAACTGTCCAGGGGCCCACCATGAGTCATTTCATTAGCACAAACTATGGTTATGCTCTGAAGGGTCTACCATGAATAACAAAGTTTTCATGAAGGAAATTCTAATAGCTTTGAGTTTAACTATTAGGAACCAGGGACAGAGATCAGTCAAATTATTTGTTACATACCACTAAAGGAATTTTAAAAATGTATAACCACTCAAAAATAAAGCCAAATATATAAGAAATTATAAAATAGAAAATGTTGCTAGGTGTCATCAAGTTAGGTCTGACTCATAGCAACTCTCATAAGGTTTTCAATGGCTGATTGTTTGGGCAATACATCAGAAGTGGATTGCCACATCCTTCTCCCATTTTTGTCATGCTGGAGAACAAACTGAGGGCCCAAGCCCGCTAAGCTTCCCAGATCTGACGAGATTGTTGTTGTTGTTGTTGTTGTTGTTGTTGTTAGGAGCCATGGAGTCAAGTCCAACTCATAGCAACTCTATGTACAGTGGAATGAAACACTCCCTGATTCTGTGCCAGGCACCAATCTTATTTATGTTTAAGCCCATTGTTGCAGACACTGTGTCAATCCATGTGGTGGAGGGTTTTCCTTTCTTTCATTGACCTACCACTCTCCCAAACATGATGTCTTTCTCTGGGGTTGGTACCTCCTGACTACATGTCCAAAATACATAAGACACAGTCTAGCTATCCTTGCTTCCAAGGAGCATTCTTGTTGTATTTCTTCTAGGACAGATCTGTTGGTTCTCTTGGCAGTCCATGGTATATTCAATAATCATCTCCAGCACCGTAATTCAAAAATATCAGTTCTTTTCCTGCCTCCCTTATTCAATGTTCAGCTTTCACAACCATATGATGTCACTGAAAATACCATGGCATGAGTTAGGCACACCTTCGTCTTCAATGTAACATCTTTACTTTTCAATACTCTAAAGAGATCTTTTGCTACAGCTTTTCCCAAAGCAATGTGTCTTTTGATTTCTTGACTGCTGCTTCCATGGGTGTTGATTATAGAACCAAGTAAAGCAAAATCATGGACAACCTCAATCTTTTCTCCATTTATTATGAAGTTTCATACTGACCCAGTTGTAAGGATTTTTGTTTTGTTGATGTTTAGTTGCAATCCATACTGAAGGCTATGTTCTTTGAACTTCATCAGTAAATGTTTTAAATCTTCCTCACATTCAGCAAGCTGAGTTGCGTTAACTGAATAATGCAGGTTGTTAATGAGTCTTCTTCCAATCCTGATGCTGTGTTCTTCCTCATAAAGTCCATCTTCTCATATTATTATCTCAGCATATAAATTGAAGATATATGATGAAAGTATATAGCCCTGATGAGATTAGGTGCCAGAAACAGAAAAATTGAAAAATTTATATTCTGCTTGTAGGAGACAATCTATAATGTAAGAATAGAGGAAGAATGAAAGTAAAAGGATGCAAAGATTATACTATGCTAATACTAATAAAAAGTATAGTGATGTCACCATATTGACATCAGGCAAAGTAAATGCAATAACAAAAGTTTTATTAGAAATAGTTACAAGATCATGCCTATAATCCAAGCACTCAGGAAGCTGATAGTGGAGGATAGAGAGTTGGAGGCCAAACTGGTCTAGTGAGACTCTGCAAAAGAAAAAAATGAAAGAAAGATATATTCTAAAATCATGCAAATTTATCAGCAATTCATAGCAATTCTTGTCATGAAACTTATCCTACTGCCTCAAATCTATAAAGCAAAATATGACAGAATTTTAAAAATCTATAATCATAGTAGACCTTTTTAAGCAATATTTTCCGGTGACAATTTTTATTTGTAAAAATTATTTTTATTGACAAGTAATTGTTGTTAGGTGTCATTGAGTCGGTGTCCGACTCACAGCAACCCAATGTTCAACAGACGAAACACTATTGTTGTGCTTCTCTGCTATGCATAGGGTTTTCAATGGCTGAATTTGTTTTGTTTTGGATTGGGGTGTTTTTTGTTTTTGTTTTTGTTTTTGGTGGGAGGGGTTGGAGGGGGTGGGAGTGGGTTGCCAGGTCCTTCTCCCAAGCCTGCAGCACCTGGTGTCCCCAGGCGATCTCCCATCCAAGTACTAACCAGGCATGACCATGCTTAGCTTCTGAGATCTGACCAGATTGGACACCACAGTGGCACTGCTGCAGGTGACAAATAATAGTTTGACATCATCCTGGGGTACAGTGTGATATTTCAGTGCACTTATACATTGTATATATTGTGCATTGATCAACTCAGCATATTTAGGTTATCCATCATCTCAAACATTTATCATTTCTTTCTTATGAGAACATTCAAAATTCTTTCTTCCAGCTATTTTGAATTATACAACATTGTTAACTAGAACACCAGCACTTCTTTCTCCCATCTGGCTCTGACTTAGTACCTGGTAACTCATTTCTCTTCCTCCTCTGCCATTCTCCCAACCCTCTGGTAACCACACTTCTGCTCTCTACTTCTATGAGCTCAGCTTTACTAGTGAACTCATACGGCATTCATCTTTCTGTGTCTTAACATTAATTAGCTCACTTAACATTATGATCTCTGAGTCCACTTATGTTTTGCAAATGACAATATTTCATCTTTTGTGGTTAAACAATATTCCATTGTGTATGTAAAGCACACATTTTTATCCATCCATCAGAAGATAGACACTTAGGTTGAGTCTGTATCTTGGCAATTGTGAATCCTATGGCAATAAAAATGGGAGTGTAAATGTCTCTTTGAAGTACCGACTTCATTTCCTTTGGCTATACAGCCTGTACTGAGATCACTAAATCATATAAGAGCTCTGTCTTTAAATTTTTTGGAGAAACTCTATATTGTTTCCTACAGTGTTAATACTAATTTACATTCCCACCAACAATGTATAAGGGTTCTCCATTCTCCAATGCTTGCTAGCATTTGTCTATTTTTTCTCATCTTGATTGACTTCTTTGTTTGTTTATATATAAGTGCTAATGAGGTACAGAGTTATAAGACATTTGCTATACTGATAATAACTATTAAATAGCATTTGCTTATACATTCATCATCTTACATAATAAAGGATACATTGAGTGGTTCTCCAAGACTGGTACGGGACTCCAGAAAAGAACATTTCTGAAGTCCTTGAGCTCAAAACCATTTCTAAAATAATTCTAAGACATTATTTGTCTTTTCCCTTATAGTGTTAACATATGTATAGTTAGAACAAAAGGAATGGTGGCTAAAATTATTGACACATTAGCACAAATCAAAATAGCACCAAACTGTAATAAACATTGTGGTATTCTTCATTTACCAGGTACTCAATTCCAGTTAAAAATAAATAAACAAGCAACAAACACGTAAGAAAACAAAAAGTGCTTTAATAGCCTCCAACATAATCATTTAAAGAATATAATACTTTAATTAACAAATCAGGCACTGGTCTAGTAGTTCTCAAAGTGTGACCAAATGACCCATTGGGTCCCCATGACCCTTTCATAGCAATAAACCATACTAAAAGTCTTGTAGGGCTGGGATTTAGCTCAGTGGGTAGAGCGCTGCACTGCAGTCTCTGAGGTCCTGAGTTCAATTCCCAGCACCACAAAAATGGGAGAAGGGCCTGGCAATCCACTCCCAAGGCAACCCCGAAACAGTCAGCCACTGAAAACCCTATGAGGGTCGCTATGAGTTGGATACCGACTCGATGGCACCTAACAACAACAACAACAAAAGTCTTGTATTTTTCATTGCCATGAAAAAAATACACTTTTCAATTTTAAATGTCCTTCATGAGCAATAGCTATTACCAGTTTCATTAAGTTTTATCTATTGATCATACTTTTTTCAATGTAAAATATAAATTATAAAATATGAATTATGTGTAAAGCATTTCTGCTCCCTACAAAAGTATGATTGTCTAAAAAACACTAATGCAATTGTTTAAATTATGAGCTGAACAAAACATGAAGCACCACTTACTTTAAAAAATGACTAAATGTATTCTTAGTTAGACTTGTATGACAGCCTTTTTTTTCAAAAACAGAAGGGTCTATCATTTCAAGGAAAACAACAGTAAATAATTTTACCAATAGAAAACTTTTATCTGCCAGAATAAGCCTGAAATCATGCCAATACTTAAGGATCTTTATAATATTGTGGTGATATTAACAAATGTGATTTTTGAATATTATATAGTTGTATGTATTAACATGTAAATCTGCATATAACCAAAATTCTCAAGTGACAAATGTGTTATATCAAAAAATCATGCCTGAGTACAGACACTGAAAATGAAAAACAAAAAAAAAGCTGAGCGCAGTGGCACATACCTGTAATATCAGCCCCCAGGAGGCAGAGGCCAGAGGCAGCCTTCATAAGTTAGTGAGATCCTAACTCAAAATAAAGAATAGAAAAAGGGGTGAGGGTACAGCCAAGTAGTAGAGCACTTGCAAAAATTATGTGCAAGGCCCTGAATTGAATCCCCAAGTACCATGCACACACACACAAAAAGTCAAAATGCAAAAGAAATAAGTAGAATTTAATGTTGTTATGGTTTCAGATTCCACGTGGCAACTCTTAAGAAATTTATTGTTGTTGGTGTTAGAAGCAGGTCCATAGAGTTGTGTCTGACTAATAGTGACCATCATAGGGTTTTCAATGACTGATTGTTTCAGGAACGCATTGCCAGGTACTTCTCCTGAAACTATCACTTGTCAAATTTTGGTATGGTATAAAAGATAATTATTCACAATTATCTGAAAATATTAAATCATCCCTCTCTTTTCCTACATATTCATATGAGCTTATATTTTGTTTCCTATTTCATCAAAAAAAGAATACAAGTTTAATTTGGAAGCAGATACAATTCACCATTAAACCAGACATTGAAGTGATTCACAAAAATGTAAAACAATGCCATTCTTCTCTCTATATTGCTTTATTTTAGAAAGTAGAGCTATCCTTATAATATGTAATATTTACTTAAACAAGTATTCATTTATCATTGTTATTTTCAAGTATTTCACACAGATTTTTAAGTTTTGTGTTTTAATTTAGAAATTTAAATGAAAATTGTGAGACATAATTTGTATAAACAAAAGTTTTTGGGTTCTTACTAATTTTTTAGTTTAAAGAAACCCAAAATGCTTGAGACTCTCTACTATAGAACAGCTTAAATAATTAATAAGTAACGAGCCTGGCCAAATTGACTTACATAGAACTACATACCAAACCATTAAATACTACATATTCTTTAAAAGTACATATATTTATAAAAATTAATAATACATTATGCCATGAAAGAACAACTCAACAAATTTCAAGGCACCTAAAACACACAGTGGGAGAAGGACCCGGCAGCTCACTCCCAAAATCAATCTATCTGCCATTGAAAACCCTATGAATAGCAGAGAAGCACTGACAATAGTGTTTGGCCTTTGTGCATACTCCAACACCTATTCAATGGCATCTGACAACAATAACAAACATACAGAGTATGTTCTCTGACTACAGGGGAAGTAAACAAAAATCTATTAAACAATAACCACAAGGTGTTTGTTGTTGCTGTTAGGTGCCACTGAGTTGGTTTCAGATTCATCACAACCATGCATATAACAGATGAAACGTTATTGTTGTGTTTCTCTGCTATTCATAGGTTTTTCAATGGCTGATTGTTTTGGGGGAGTGGATTGCTGGGTCTTTCTTCTAAGCCTACAACATGTAATGTTCTCAGGTAGTCTCCCATTCAAGTACTAACCAGGTCTGACCATGCTTAGCTTCTGAGATCTGACCAGACTGGATGTCACAGTGGTATGGCTACAGACCATGTATTTAGAAGTTAAGACATATACTTTCAAATAAACTTTGAGCTAGTAGAAAAAAATCACAATGATGACTACAAATTATGTAGAACTAAATGACAATGAAAATAAGATATATCAAGTTATAAGATGTACCTACAGCCATTGTTGGGGAGCAAATTATAGCAATTTATGTACTAGAAGAAATGAAAGGCTAAAAAAGTAAGTTAAACATTGGTATCATGTAGGATTTAAAGATAAGAGCAAATCAAAACCCCTAATGTTTTTATAGTGAAAGAATTAACAAGACAAGAGTAAAACAGAAAAACAAAATAAGCATACAACATCTTGGACCAACAAAGTCAAAAGAAGCTTTCTAAGAGTTAAGTCTGTTGAGGCATAATTTATATACAATACAAGTCATCTTTTTCCAGAAGCAAACTCTATAAATTCTTACAAATATATAGTTATTTTTCCCCAAAAAAGTTTCGTTATTCCCTCTTAAGACCAGTTCTTTTCCTTTTCTCCAGTCCTTGACAATCATTAATATGTTTTCTGTCCCCAACTCTTCCTTTCCCAGAATGATATTTAAGTGGAATCACATACATATACATTAATATATGGCTTGTTAGTATAATGAATTTTAGACTCATCAATACTGCTACACTTAACACTAGTTCATTCTTTTCTATTATTGAGTAGTAATCCATTGTATAAAATGAACCACAAGTCCCTCATCCATTCACCAGCTGATAGACACTTGAATGGTTACCATATTTTGTTGATGATGAGTAAAACCAGGACTGACTTCATGGACATGTGTGACCTGAGCAGTTACAAAGTATATGCAGTCAGAGGGCACTAGGCCTGATTAAATATTCTGTTGTCACAATCTTGAAATTCTTAGAAATTTTATTTTTGAATTTGTGTTTTGTAAATGTAATCTGAGGGCTAGGATTTAGCTCAGTTGGTAGAGCGCTGTGCTGCAGTCTCTGAGGTCCCAAGTTCAATTCCCAGCAAAAATGGGAGAAGGGCCTGGCAATCCATTCCCAAGGCAATCCTGAAACAGCCATTGAAAACCCTATGAAGGTCGATGTGAGTCGGATACCGACTCCATGGCACCTAACAACAACAACAAATGTAATCTAATGGGACAATAGAGCATGGACTTGAACAGAAGAGATGTGAACAATATGTGTATTCACTATTCTTTGCTACCCCATTCACACATAGTTTTCACATTGTCCCATAAGGACAGAATTCTGATGAGCCTTGAAGATGCTTGGGAATTCAGAGAGACCCCAAGCAAGTAAAAGTGAATATGTCATGTCTGCCACTAAACAAGCAGTGGTACTTATAGCCCTGTCAAAACTGAAAAAAGAAGAAATAGGTAACTTGAATAATTTACTACTAAAGAGATTACATTCATCAATTAAAAGCATTCTCAGTGAAAGGTTAAATAGTTTTATTGTTTAATTACTTTAAGCATTTAAAACAGAAATTCATTCTAATCTTACACAAAATCTTCTAGAAAACAGAAAAACTGGGAACACTTTTGTTGTTGTTGTTGTTGTTAGGTGTCATTGAGTCATACCCAACCCATAGTGACCCTCATAGGGTTTTCAATGGTTGACTGTTTTGGGCTTGCCTCAGGAGTGGATTGTCATGTCCTTCTCCCACTTTTGCAGTGCTGGGAATCAAACTCAGGACCTCAGAGACTGTAGAGCTGCGCTCTACCAACTGAGCTAAATCTCAGCCCGTGGGAACACTTTTTGTCTCCCTATATTAGACTAGCATATCCAGAACAGACAATGCATTTTCAAGAAGGAAAAATTGCTTGCTAATCTTATTTATGGACATAAATTCAGCAGTTCTAAGCAATATTTAGAAACTGATTCCAGTAATATACAAAAGTAATATTTCATAACTGAGTTGATTTCATTTTAGTAATGCAAGTTTGGTGTGCCATTTCAAAAATTAACTAATGTTCTACTTAACAGAATGTGACAAAATTATATGATTATCCCATTGATGAAAAAATCCAATACACACAAATAAGACATGTAAGTAGAAGGGAGACCATTGGTGGAGAGGAAAGGTATGGAAGAAAGGGATTCATGAAAAGGTAACGAGGGAGATGTAAAAAATAGTCCAATACAATTCAAAACCAATAGAATAAAAACTCACCAAACTAGGAATTGAAGAAAAATTTCTTTAATATAAAAAAGGATATCTACAAAATATAAGCATACAGCCTGCCAAACTGTGGAATTTTGACAGAATTTCTTCTGACGCAGAAAACTAGACTAGGATCACCACAATCATACTTGTCAACATTATACTGGAGATTGAGTCCTGGTGAGAATATTGAATTAAAATTAAAGTTATAAGGATTGAAATGTATTACACAATTTGTTATTTGAAAACAATGCAATTGTTCATGTAAAAGGGCCAAAAGAATATACAGATAAACTATTAGAATTGAGTATAACATGACTGCTAAATATTAGGTCAAAACACAAACAAGCCGGGAGTGGTGGCACATGCCTATATTCCCAGTGGCTTGGGAGGCAGAGGCAGGAGGATCATAAATTCAATACTAGAGGCAGTCTGAGTAATTTAGTGAGAACCTGTCTCAAAAGTAAAAAATGGGCTGAGGGTGTAGCTCAGTGGTCCAGCACTTGCAGAGCATGCTAGTGCTAGGCCCTGGGTTCAACCCCCAGTACCACAAAAAAAAATCATAAAACAGAATATGAAGTACAATAGCTTATATGATCATTTCAAAACATATTTAAAGCTACACTTAGGCATGAGTTTAGCAAGATGGCTGAACAGGAATTTGTTGGCTTCACTTACCTCACAGAAATCCACCTAACAACTTTCCACAGGTAATAATGCTATCGTGAATATGCCAGAACTAGGGAATGAACATAAGACAACCTCTTGGATGACAGAAGAGAGAAAAGCAGTGATCCAAAGTAAGAAGCATGGCTGTCTTTGACATGCTGCCCCTACCCTATGCCTGCAGAGCATCACACATAGAATCTCCCTTGGATCCACTACTTCTACAGTAGGAAAGGAAAGTTGGAGCACACCTTCAGTTTCCACAACTATTCTTATACTGGGACCCTTCCCAGAAAGCTGCTTCTTGTCTGAACGGAAACACTGGGAGCACTGGTCAGGCGAAAGCACCCTGGATCACTTAGAAACAAAGAACTGGAGAGAGGCTCACAGCCACCAGCCCTCAGAGCTTGGCAGTTGGTTTGCTATCCTGTGAGCAGAGATGCCACACCTGCGAAACTACCTCACAACATTAGGCTGTGATGCTACCACAGGTCTCCCAGCCTCTAATTACTAGCCATCCTCTCCAGGCAGGTCTATTGGCAATTGCAGGTCATCCATTCTGGGAAGGAAGCACTTGACCCCTCCCAATCCTTAGGGCTAAATAAGTTAAATAAAGCTAAATGAAATCAATTAAAAGATCCCAGAAAATAAAAATGATACATATTTATGGCAAAAGAGGAAAATATCTAAAAGATTATTCTATTATTGAGAGATTTAAAAAATCCATCAGCTCCTAAAGAATAAAATCTTTTAAATTAATTTTGTAGGCAATATTGAAATGTGCTATTAAGCATATTAGATCTTTTGCTTTCACATGAAACATGGCAATGCCATGGTAAATTTTAACAAAAATGGAAAGGATGTTCACATTTAAAATCTTATTTTGAAATGATAGTGGATTAGTGGGTATGTAAAATATGTGTATACATATATGCATATTTCTATATAGTCCATAAAATATTTGAGAATCCACCTACTTCTTTTGAAATTTCTCAGAAAAGTATGTGGCAGGAAATTTAAAAAGCTTAAAATATTCTTTTCCTAGTTTTAACATTTACAACAGACCTACATTTCATGCTATGAAATAAAATTATCATAGTATGAAGCAAGTACTTACACTTAATATGTTTCTAAGTACTTTGCAATTATTTTTATTCTGATAATTTATATAAATAATGGGATAACTTAGTAAGGATTATCAAATACTATATTACAAATTAATGAGAGGGCAAAGAAATAACTAAAATCCTGATTCACTAAATGTGCATTGTATATTATTCTGGATGCTAGATTTAACAAATGAATGTCTTCTTAAAAGGGTAATTAAGAAAAGAGCTGAAATCATGTCTATGAAGCAGGAGTGATGCAATCAGATTCTTCATGTTTCATAAAACAATTGTGAACTTTTACCCACAAAAAGACCATATAGAATTGGACCGACTGAGGTTTTATCTGCATGAAAATGTTCATTTCATAGTATTGATAGTTCAAATAAATCAAATTTGCCTATATATAATTGTGTGGCTGGGTTTTAGCTCAATTGGCAGAGTGCTACTGTGTGCTATTTGAGGCCCTCTGTTCAATCCCAACACTGCAAAAACAAGAGAAAGATGTAGCAAAGCACTCCCGAAGCAATCCCAAAACAACCAGCCATTGAAAACCCTGTGAGGGTTGCTATGAGATGGACTTGACTCCACGGGCACCTAACAATAACAACATGTACAATTGATCCTCCTTCATGGGTTGTTTATGTGAACTCACCAACTCATTAAAATTTATTTGTAAACCTAAAACTAATACTCAGTGCTTTCAGGTTATTTCCTAACTTGCTTAGAGCTGGAAAACTTTGAATCACCTGATATGCACATACCTGGATGAAGTTCAAAATGGTCTTTGAACATAGCCATTCTCTGCCTTGTCTCAATTCTCATACAGATGATTAGAGGATAGAGATAGTAGGAAGAAGGGCAGAGTAGCAAGTCCCAGCTCTGGAGCCTCTAGGATACCAACTCTGGCATCTGTTAGTGGAACAGCATCAGATAATGTTAAGATAGAACATGTCCTTATTTCCCCTTTTGTAAAATAAAGAAAATAGAATCCATCAGGATGAGTTGGTGTTAGGGTTTAAGATGATAGCCAAAGTGGAATATATACATGCACACATACTTCTAGGAGCAATGTTTTAGTATGTGGTAAATTAATACTTAGTAACTTTATAGAACATAACTAACAAAAAAAGCCCAGATTTGACACGTTCATGTACATATATATGCATGTACACATATAGTATATAAAGTTATTTAATTCTGACTAATGCATAGAGACATGGCTTGAAATATTCTTAAAATGTATTTTCATCATCAACAGTCATAAAAACAAGCACTTGGGTGAGCAGAACTACAAATGATAACCGTATTTAGTATTTGGGGAGAAAATATTTAATATTTGGAGATTTGGAGAACAGTATTTAGTATTTGGAGATAAAAATCATGATTGATGACAAAATAAGTCATAGATTTATGGTTAATAACATTCCATTGATTTAAAACTGTGGAACCAACAAGGTTAAGTGCCTTCTAAAATTTGAAAAGCATGCCAGAGAATTATATTACATATTGCAACAATTTACCAATGATGGCTTTAAATAAGCCTTTCTAAAAACTAAAATTTTATGAAGCCAAAAGAAAAAAATAATCTCCAATTTATTTAGTTTCTGATTTCATGAAAATTTTAGTGTTCAGTTTTTATTTTCACATAACAAAGGGTGATATCATTTAGCCTATATTTATATATGTGGCTTTTTAATATTTTACTCTTTTTAATAGACACTCTTAATAATAGATATTATGGATGATGGAGCTAGTTTACAAAGACACGTCATAAATCAACCTATGTTTTATGCTCTACTTCCATTGGCAGCATACATTATCTATGGCCTATCGCCAAAAGTCTTCTCAGTTCCTTTTAGAGTGTGACCATATAAAATCTGTAGTTTTGGATAAGAATAGAAAGAAGACTTATATAACTAGTTAAAGCAAAACAAAAAAAATTCTACTATTTAAAGTTATGACCAAAATGTACTTGAGATGCATCACTCTTGAAATTATTTTCAGTATTCCTTTTTGTTCTAGAGAAACTATTACAGTATGCCTTACAATTATGCTAATACAGAACAAGTACCTCTCTGTTATTCCTGGAGAACATCTGGATGCAGTTGTTTGAAAATGAAAACTTGAGTCATGTTTTTTTTTCCATAGTTCAAGAGTTGGAAATGATTAAGAGAATATACTGGATGTTATTTCATTGAAGTACTTGGCATTTCCTAGTGGACCTTCTGGATATAACCCTATTTTTAAAAGCATATGTACCTTTCATTGAATCTCTTGAGTAGATTATCATTCTGTCCACAATGCAAATGATTCCTATTCTTAGCAATGAAAATAAAATAGTAGAGAATATAGACATTTATATTAAGTATAACATTTTACTGATTTTCCCAGCAATTATACGTCAAATAAAATCTTCAGTACATATTAATTTTATTTTTACAGTAGTCAAAATTTTACATGTTCTTAAATTATACCTCAAGTCTGAAAGGGAGATTTTATATAAATACATTCAACAATAGCTTTATTGTTTTTTGTTTTCTGTTTTTCAAAATAGAATTTACTTTGTACTTTAATGTTTGACATTTGGTTATTTTTTTTCCCAAATAGAATTAGGCTACCTCACTATATAGCAAAAATATATAACTGATTCTCTTATATTTCTTTTTGCAAAGTACCAGCAAATGTAACACAGAGGGCAGCAATAAGAAAATACATTTTTGTTCTTCAAGTTATACTGCAGAAGAGTCTGAAAAAAACTGAGCTTGGTTGTCCCATTAGTCTATTGTGGCTACTTTAAATTTTTAATTAATCAATTTTTTAAATAGGGGAGAATGATTGTAAGGTAGTAAAAAGCAAAACAGCGAGTACATGGTAGATAAATAAAAAATATGGAAGGTTAGATTGAAGAATAAATGGGAGAGGTCTGGTGTCACAGTCTGAGTAAATGTGACTCAGTTAAATGTGTGTAAACAACACAAAGTCATAGAGAACTAGGAATACTGGTGTGAAAGAAATAAATTGGAAAAAACTCCAAAGAAATCTTGATTTTATTCTTTATCTACCATGACACATTGAGGTATTTGCTAACATCTCTGAGCATGAAGGCCTTTCTTAGGTATTTCTCAGGACTAGTATGAGGATTAACAGAGATGTTGTTGTTAGGTTCCATGGAGTCAGGCCTGACTCATGACAACCCTCATAAGGTTTTCAATGGCGTATTTTTTCAGGATTGTTTTGGGAATGGGCTGCCACTCCCTTCTCCCATTTTTGCAGTGTTGGTGACCGAATCCTAAGCCTCAGAGAGTACAGAGCAGTGCTCTATCAGCTGAATTAAACCCTAGCCCAAGAGAAATAAAAGAAAAAAACAAACAAACAAAAGTAGAAGAGAAATGAAAAGGAAAACCCATGAACTCCTCAACACTATGTTGTTGTTCTTAGGTGTTGTTGAATATCGACCCTGTGTACAACAGATCAAAACACTACTGAACACTCTGCCATGCCAGGCACTGTGTCAGTGTTTCTCTGCTGTTGGTTTCTGATGGCTGATTGCTTTGGGAGTGGGCTTCCAGGTCATTCTCTGAAGCCTACAGCACCTTGTATTCCCAGGCAGTCTCCTATCTAAGTACTAATCAGGCCCAACCCTGCTTAGCTTCCCAGTTTACATGGCATCAGATGCTAGGGGAGTATGGTTGTAGATAACTCAAAACTACACAAATATCAATTTTTGTCTTTATAAAATCCATTGGAATATCTTTTTTAATTTAAAAAATGTTCTTTTTGATAATGGAATTTTGAAGTATTTTCATTTTTTATTTGGTTATATGTAGACTAAAATTTTATATGGCCTTTGTGTGTTTCTGCTTTCTTTAAATTGTATTGCCTCTTTTCCAAAATTATGAATTTTTTTATCTTAAAGGACAGCATACTGTAAGGGTGCATTCTTCCCAACTCCATAAAATCCACTTAATAATTTTAGCTCTGTATTTATGTAATTGGCTGTGGCTACATTATACATTTTAACTTCACTATTGTTTTTTCCTCGTTTTTGGCGTGAAGTAAAAGCAATATTGTATTTTTACCTTCTGATTTTCATACTCAAGAAAAACTTTTGAATGTAAAAGACATTGATGAAACTATAGGACCTACACATTTTTTTCTGAGTGCACTGAGATAATTCATGGCTACTTTGAAAACATTGTCTGTGTACAAAATGTCAAGAATTTGACAGATGCCTGCTCCTTGGCCAATACTGCTGCTTTATTCCCTCTTCAAAAACAAAGACTTTTCTGCACCTAGACCAATTGTAAGCTGTTGGTGTTATAGTTCTTTGAAAGCGGTATGAGTGGCTAAAGAGTCTTCAGTGAACTGCAATTCTTAGATATTTTAAATAAATTATTTTCTCTGAATATCCATCTTTTCTTTACATTTTTTCAGAAATATCTTAGCTTGACTATATCATTTTCTCTGAAATAGTACTGCAATTATGAGGATTGTTATTTTTAATCAAGTTTGGCTGTGGTTTTCATAAAGTGCTGGTTGTTTATCCTACTCTTCTTTTCATTATCCTTTCAGAAAATACATTTTCAAAGAATAGCACAACAAAACACTTAAAATCAATTTAAACTTCTTTGATTTTCTTTGACAGTAATTTTATTATTTCTTTTAATATATTAATTATTCATTTAAAAAGAAAAAAATCTGTCTTTGAAAACTTATCAAATCTAACCATTTCTATCTGGTTCTACTCTCCTGAATTTCTAATCTCCTTTTAAGTCCTGTAGTTTATTACTTTGGGAGACGGACCTGGCAAGCCACTCCCAAAAATCAATCCACTTTGGAAGCCCTATGAATAGCAAAGAAGCACTGACAATGGCGTTTCGTCTGTTGTACGTAGGGTCACTATGAGTTGGATACCAAGTCGATGGCACCTAACAACAGCAACAGTTCATTACTGATTAAACTATTATTATACCCCTGTTCAAAAGTTCTACACTGATCATAAACTGAATTCATATACTTCACAGTTATATTTTGAAAGGATGTCTCAAACAACCTCCTGACAAGTGGCTGTGGAGAACAGATGACAAAGAGATAGCAAGTTCTATGCACACAAGTAATACATGAAGCAAACCATTCATATGCGGTGGAGACTCTTACCTGTTGACACTGGGGTCTTCAGATGCATAGCTCCTATCTTGTTACAAGTGGAATGGTGGATAAAAATATGCTAATTAATATTTAGTTCACATAATTATTCTTCATAGAGAATTGAATTTTGTTAACAGCTCTTTGGGTCTGAAAATTTTGAATCTGGATTTCAACTCCAATGTGATCTTGAATAAATTACATAAACGCTGTTTCCTAATTTAGAAATAGGGATATAGGGGTTGATTCACAGAGTTGTTAAGATTCAGTAAGATGATATATTTGAGAGTTTTATAAACTATCTGGGATTACATAAAGATAGGCTCATTCTTTTATGTCATTTCTACTTAGAACATCCCACATTCAGATTTGGGTAGCATGGGATCAAAGGGATAAACACTGAAAAGGTGATTATTCTTAGATTTCCTAATATATGGTCACTAGATTAATAAACTAAAGTAAAATATGAGAAAAAAATTATAAATATACTAGGCAAAATATTTTTTATTTCATGTCACAAAAAAGTGAGTAAATATTTCCTTGTTTATATTCAATTAAGTTTAGTTTTAGCCAGGTGCTGTGGTACACACCTGTAATCCCAGTGACTCAGGAGGCTGAGGCAGGAGGATTGCAGGTCCAAGACCAGAGGCAGCCTGTACAATTTACCAAGACCCTGTCTTAAGATAAAAAATTTGAAAGAGCTGTGGCTATGGCTCAGGGATAGAGCATTTGCCTTGCATGTACCAAGTCATGGGTTCAATTGTCAATATTGAAAATAAGTTTAGTTTTATATATTCTCCTATAGTATTATACCAATATTTTAGAAGTTAAAACAACACACAACACGTTGTATGTATGACTTTTCATCAAGTAACTATACATTTTATTAGCTTTGGCTACTCTCCTATCCTGGTGACTCTACTCTTCCTGCTTGCAAGTTTTCTAATAAACCTCATACACTTTATCTTTTTTCCTCTGTATTTAAGGTGTCTTTTTCCTCTAGTTTAGTTTCAGGTTGCCTTTGGTTTTATGTAGCTCAAATATGATACATTTGTATGTTCAAATTCCTAATGAAGTTGACCCCCACTCCTTTGGTTTCCAGTAGATTCTGCTCCATGTAAGTACAATTTGGGTACTGTATTGCTCCCAAAGTGCCTACATCTTCCAATTATGTGTGGCAATTTTTCCTGGGACTTCAGTTCACTTGATTGTTTGAGGAAAGTTTGTGAATTTTTAGTTTATCTAGCTTTTATTTGTTGGGAAATTATTCTATTCATACCACCTGATTCATCATGTCATATGATTTCACACACTCAAAAATTTTGATGCACATTATCTTTCTTTGATGGAATTATTGAGGCAGGATAGAAAGACAGGGAAATTAAGGGGACACAGGAAGGGAAAGAGATTTTACCCCCAGTATTTGGTTTGAATCTCTCCAGCTGAGAACTAAGAACTTTGACACAACTACCAAGAAAAATGCTGTGAGGATTACTTGCATGGAGACATTATTTTTGAGAGATATTTTAAATTATAAAAAATGTTAAAAATCACAATAAGCTGTGCTTAGGATCAAAATACATGAAAGCTCTGAGTTTAACTGAATCTCATAAATGGGATTAAGGGCCATGTTTATGCCCAGATAAACTCCCTTGTGACATGTTTCCATAAACCCATCCTAGTGACACCTCCTTAAACCCACCTTGTAAAGCCACCAAGTGTCTATATATGCATTAGGAAGACATCTAATTGTTACTCTCTTTCTCTTCTCTTAAGAGGCCTACATTTATGTTTTGAACATGTACTATCAAACTAACTTTGTTTCACTCTCTGACTCACCCTGAAAATCTTTTCTGCAAAGAAGCCAAGAACCCAGCTTACCCTGAGTAGAGGTCCCAATTAGAGGAACTCTTCAGTCTAGGCAGCAACATTGAGCTATATTTCTCTACTGCACTACCAGTGACATCATCACTTGCAATTTAATTTTTGAATAACTATAAATTTTTACTCTTCAGCATACAAAACCACCAACAAGTTACTATAAAAAGGGCTATCCTTAATTTGTTTTCTTTTCCTATCTCAACATTTATTTCCTCATATCATTCAATATTTTTAAAAAGTTATGCCAGTCAATTCCTATAACTCCTGATTCTTTCACATACTAAAATTGAAGTGATGCATTTTATTATTTCCCATAGAAATGAAAGACGAATACAAAATTGGTTTTGAAAGTGATGCCTGGCCAACACAATCATTGGGAATGGAAAGGCATTTATATGCTACATGGCTGCATATTCATCTAAAACAGAATATTACAGGATATGCATTAGAGAAGAAGATCTATTCCATGTGAACTCTGCCATCATAATTCATTATGTTGTCCTGCACAATTATGGGACATTTCTATTATTCCTTGCTTTGTCCATTAAGATCCAAGTCAACCAGTCTGTTTCCCAGGAGTGGTTTTCTGATAAATCTTCTCTAACAATTTCAATTTATTTCTATCCCTAAGCCAAGTAAATATATACAATCCAGAAACTTGGAGGTTGAAAAGATGGTGGGTAAAGTGGTCCATGGGTGACACTTCTGAGTGTAGTACTAATAATGAATGAATCCTACTCTCCATTGTTTACTAACAATTGACATTAAGGGATGTTGTGAGTTGGGAATAACTACCTGCAGGCTGGGCACTGTGGCACATGTCTGTAATCCCAGCAACTCAGGAGGCAGGAGGCTCACAAGAGGATCACAAGTTCGAGGCCAGAGGTTACCTGTACAATTTAGCAAGACACTGTCTCAAAAGTAAAAAAATAAATAAATAAAAAGGAGAAGAGGAGTGGGGCTCAGTGATACATTATTTGCTTAGCATGTGTAAGGCCCTAGGTTCAATCCCCCAAGTACTGAAAAAAACAAACAAACAGAAATTTACCAGGTATATATAATTAGGATGTGATACATATCACCTCCACCTCAGCCAAAGATTTAAATTAACTTTAAAAATCATTTGAGTGAGTCCTAAATGCCTTTTAGAAACCATCTCACTATAGTTCTAACCAATTTTCAAAATGTCTTTAGATACTCACTTTGGTGGCTGACAATCTTTTATTCTTTTTCTTTTCCTTTTTGGGTAAATGGAGCATATCCATTATATTTTTATTACTCTCTGACTTTAGAATGACAGAAGGACCTGGCAGCCCACTCTCAAAACAAACAATCAGTCATTCAAAACCCTATAAATAGCAGAGAAAAACTGACCCAGTGCCTGGCATGGGATGGTGTAGGGGAGTGTTTCATTCTGTTATACATAGGGTCACTATGAGTTGGACCCGACTCCAAGGCACATAACAACAATAACAACTGGCTTTAAAGACCTTTTCATTTAAACCAATATTTGTTTGGTTTTAGGTTTGGTGTTTGGGGTATTTTTCCCCCTTTTAGAAAGCTAAATCAACAGAAGTATATTACTTCAACATTTAGCAAGGTTTTTAAAGTAATTATATATGTGAAGAAAAATATTCTGGGTTTACGACTTATGTGATATATACACAGGTACCCTCAAAAAGCTCCTCCCACCACACACACACACACACACACACACACACACACACACACACAATGGTTAAAAGATACATGGTATCATATTAGGAAAAGTCTGGCAATTATCTAGAGAAATTAAATTAGAGAAGCAATACATCAACATAGATCTCTTGTTAAAATCC
Source organism: Pedetes capensis (assembly GCA_007922755.1). NCBI lineage: Eukaryota > Metazoa > Chordata > Mammalia > Rodentia > Pedetidae > Pedetes > Pedetes capensis. Next base: position 67,956 of record VMDO01002758.1, on the reverse strand, counting down.
AGTCATTTTTTTTAGATTATCAAATTAATGTAAAACCTCATATAGTAAACTTCAAAAATAAGATCACAGTGTTAGTCAGCTTTCCATTGCTATAACAGAATACTTGAGAAAGTCAACTTTAGAAAAACAGAAGCTTATTTTGGCTCTTGTTTTCAGAGGTTTCAGTCCACAGTTGATCGGCCCTGTTGAGCCTTCTGTGGTAAGGCAGGACATTATAGCAGGAAGCATACAGGAGACCAAAACTGCTCACATCATGTCTAGGCGCAAAGAAAGCAGACAAAGGGGTGGAATCTCATTGTCCCCTTCAAGGTCCTGACCCAATGGCTGGAAGACCTCCTACTAGGTCCCACCTTTCAATGTTTCTATCTCCTCCCAAGGGCACCAAATTAGGGACTAATCCTTTAATACAGTGGCCCTTGGGGAACATTTCAGATTCAAACAATAGTAATCACTATATTATGGAAAGTCTTTATACCACATTCTTCTTTAGAGAATTATATCTTTTATTTCTATGAACCCCCTCTGATATTATTCCCTTCTAAATAATTGCCTTCTTTCTGGCAACCAAAGTCACTCCAAATTTATTTTATGAATAGTCATGTCCATTGGCTAAGTTTTACTAAGCACTAGGTTGTTTATGTACTTTAAGCTTTACCACTCATTAGCTTATTGATGAAGCAAGCAAACAGCAGAAATGTTGGGTAACTTACATCAGGCTCACCCCTCGTGAACAGCTTATCTAGGGTTGGAAATTGAGTTGTTCTGCCATATAATGATGGTTTATTCAAACTTCTCAGGCTATCCTGTCTCAACAGTGGCTATTTTGTTCTTGTCGTTGTTAGGTGCTATTGAGTCATAACTAACTCATAGTGATTCTCATGGAGTTTTTGATGGCTTATTGTTTCAGGATTTTTTTGGAGTGGTGGAGTAGACTGCCACAACTTTCTCCTATGTTTGTGGTGCTGGGGATGGAACCTGGGTCTTCAGCAAGTACAGAGCAACACTCTACCAACTGAGCTAAACTCTGACTCAGTGGACATGTAAGATATGAGAAGGTGTAAATCAAAAAGGGAATGGATACATTTTAAATATACAGTAATTATTTTTCTATGCACTTTTAAATTCCTCATAGTAAAAGGGTCATAAGAAATTCAGTTTGGAAGAAGGGTACCACTAGATTTCTTTGTATGGTAAATGTAGATTTTTATTTTGCCTTGGTAGGAAATTGCATGCTCTTTTAAAAATATACAAACAAAACAAAAATTCCTTTAGTCTTAATTGAGTGAGTCTGCCATGACACCTCCACAGTCCTTGCAAAGCTTTTATTAGAAGCCTCTCTAAATATCATATGGTGGAAAAAAGGACCCAGGCAAAGTATTTCTCTTATTATAGATTATAGAAATGTATGATATGCATGACTCATATTCACTTTGATATTTTTAAAGTAAGCATCTAGATAGCACTAAGAAATGAATAAACATGAGTGATAGATTGAGTTGTCTAACAGCCAGCCTCAAGCAAGAAAACCAACTGACTTGAACAAAGGACCTCAGCACAGGGAGATTTATGTTATTCAGCTGAATTACATTCCTTTATAGACTGCTGCAGATGGGCTGCAGGAAAAGCAGCCATCTATCCAATTTAAATAGACTGTGTGCTCGTACTATAGATATACCATTAATTCATTGCAGTGCTTTGCTGTAGGCATGGAACTGGCTTTGTTCTCTGATAGTGTCCCCCAGTTTAAATAGAAATGCCATTTACCAGAGTGTCAAATAAGTAGGGCCTATATAACACTATAATCAAGTTGCAGTGACATTACATATTTTAGCCTCAATATTGAAAATGGTTAAGTCAGCAGAGACTTACAATCCCCAGAACTCTGCTGACCACAGAAAGTCAGTGTAATTTATCAGGTAGTTATTGTCTCCAATGTGTAAATAGTAATATCAATATTTTTAATTTGTGCAGCATGTTGTAGTTATGATGCTGATTCTCTTTTCTACAGACTAAGTTTTTTACAAGTATGTGTAATACATATCATTAGCTTGGATTTAGAGATAATAAAATTGCACAAGAGGAGTTAAATGAGTCTCCCAAGGTTATACAACTAGAGAGTGACAAGTTGGCAGTTCCAGTATTCTTCCCATGCATTTTGTTAGGTGATCTAGAGTAGGATTAGGATAAATGAAGTATATTATGAAGTAGTTTATATTGTAAATTGTGAGTAAATTATGCATACAAGTAACTGCAATAGGAAAAATTACTGTAGATATCGAGTATAAACAATTTCTTGAATCATATCTCAGTTACTCAAATCATAGCAGAAAGGAATAGTGCTGCTGTAGCACAACCTGTGGGCATCTTGTCCTCACTGACTTGGAGTAATTAAAAACCAAGCCTTAAATTGGAATGTTAATAGATTGTTGTGTTCAGGTCTACCTTACAAAACATATACTATGTTATTACAGGCAAGTCATATAAGCTATGTGAAAGCACTTCAGATCTCTTTTACATGTGGGTCTGAGAGGTTTGTGAACATATTCAGCTATTGTTTTCAGGCACTTGGGTTACACACTTGAAATGCTTCTGATTTTTAGACAAAAAGTATTTAAACGGTTTTGCTGTTAGATACAGAATTTACTGAAATGTTCTCAAAGAGTGGGAATGAGAGTATGATATTCTTAAAAGCACTGCCTAAAATTAGATGGATCGGGCATTTTACATTTAAACCATTAATGATTCAGTATCTGCATTTCCAATTCAATTGGCAGCATTGTCTTCCCTCTTCTTTCCCATTACTGGGAGACAATCTGTCAGCATTTAACGCCACATACAGACACCTCTCCACCTGCAATTTCAGCCTCAAATGATTCTTTACTAATGAATAAGTATCAACACTTGAGTGCAAAACCTTGTTTAGGAGGTACAGTGACCAGAATTATGAAATAATTCTTTTGTAGGAAATCAGTGTATTAGATAGGAAAAAATATTTGTTCTGCCCAGTTAAGCCAGAATGTCTAGGTAACCCAACATTCTAGTGCCTAATAAAAGCACATAGCCTGCATAGAATTTCATGAGAATCACTCCATTTTAAGACGAGATGACTGGAAAAGGTTTAAAATAGGCTTATCAGAAAGCAAGATTAGGTTTATTTTCTTCACAAAATTATTGTATATAGTTCATTGCCTAACACATCATACACCTTTGATATTGTTTTTGTTATCAACAAAACAATAAAGTATAACATTTTAAAATATTACTATATTATTTTAAATAAATATTAAATAAACATATTTGTCAAAAATTTGAAAATAATTGCAAGATTTTATCATTAGGAAAAAGCCCAATGTACACTTTCTATTCTTCTTCATTTTAACTGACCTTTGTAATCTCTTTAATTCTTCTACATATGCCTAAGGCCAAACCTAAGAAATTTGCTTGTGTTTATAATGTTCAATTCAACAAGTCGTCATCAAACATTTTTATATGCCTTTTACTGCGTCAAATACTTGGGATATTTAAAAAAACAGAAATTTCCTGAGACCCTAAGAAGGTCACAATATTGTTATAAGACAAGTCCATTAATGTAATACAAACAAAAATGTCAAATTTGTGTCAGGAACAGTAAGTGCAAGAAAAATTACTCAAGAGAAAGATAAGATGGAAAAATCCAATTTTATTCCTAAATTAACTTTTATTTGTCATTTCCTATTTTTATGCAAACTTTTTTTTACTATGCACATAATGTATGTATCCAAGGAGAGTTTTTAAGGTCTTTTTTAAGTTATAGAAAGGTAACAAATTTGTTTACATTTACATAAAAACACACACAAATCATTTCACAGTCATGTATATATGATTGTGTGGCTCTTCTTGAAGAATTTCAAATCCATAAAAATCAATACATCTCTTTACCAAACATAATCACAAGTTTTCTGAAATTAGTGTTCATGAGATCATTTTTATTTTAATGAGATATAGCCTGGAAATTACTTCATTTCATAATTCTTTCTTTCTTTCTTTCTTTCTTTCTTTCTTTCTTTCTTTCTTTCTTTTTTGTTTTGTTTTGTGGTACGGGGGGTTGAACCCAAGATCTCGAGCCTGCATGCTTTGCAAGTGCTGGACCACTGAGCTGCTCCCCAAGCCCACTTTTTTTTTTTTTTTTTTTATTTTTTGAGACAGGGTCTCGCTAAATTACACAGACTGCTTCTGGTCTCAAACTTGGGATCCTCCTGCCTCCGCCTCCCAAGCTGCTGGGATTACAGGCCTGCGCCACCGTGCCTGGCTTCATTTCATATTATTTCTTAAAATGGATAAGCCCATACTCATCTAATAAACCATCTTAAATTTATACATTTTATGTATTTTTTAAATATAATTTATATATAGGAAAATATACCTGTACATGTATATGTATTTATGTTGGTGTTAATTTATTCTGAGACGCTAATTTTCTTATTTACCTTAGAGGACCAAAATATTATCTAGAAGCATTGATCAAACTTAAACCAAAATATGCATAACAAAATAGTAGCAAGTAAATGATTAGCAAAAAATCATGAGGAGTTGTCATGAGAATTAGTTTTTCCAAACCACAAGAGTTGTAGAGTTGTAACTATCAATACCATATCCCATTGTCATTGTGACTTGGAAAGAACCTCAGAAGTAAAAAGAAAAAAAAAATTTTTCTTCTCTAGTGTAAGCAACAATTTAGAAGTGAATTAAGTAAACACGAGCTTTGTGCATTTGATAAATATGTATGTCTTTTTTTTTTTTTTCTCCTTTCCCATTGCTTTTCACCCAGCTGCAGCTGGGAAACAAGCAATAAATACGATTTATTTATTTTAATAGTATGCTTAGTGGAAGTATTACCAATATTTCCTAAGCTTAAAAACATCCCCAAATGCATTTTACTGTTAGGCTCAGCATTTTCATAGTAATTTACTACTTAAAAAGGGTAAACTCTATTACTCTATGTCAAAGCAACAACTGGGTAAGTGCAGAATGTTACCCTATGAAGTATGACCAAATTTATTGCTGCAGTCATTAGTATATATTGATTCTGTTTATAACAACCCAAAGGGAATAGTAAACCTATTATGCCTACGTTTGGTCTCTCTCTGAGAAAAGCCAGCCTTGGCACAGCCAAGTTTCAAGCAACATCCAATTAGTTCAATGATCAATGCTGCTCTTTTTCTTTTGGTGATTATTAATACAAATAGCAACATGAACTTGAAGATCTTGGATTGTACTTTATAATCAAATGTAAGCAATATTCTTGTTGTTCTGCAAAGGCAACTTCATTCAGTCACTTTTGAAGTCAGTGTTTTTGTGTGTGGAACCATTTGTTTATTTCTGTTTGTCTTCTGTAAGAAATGGCATTCAAAATTATAATATTGCTATACAATAGACAGTTCCTAAGCGCTTTTATTCTACATGCTAGAAATGTACACTTATGTCAAATTGGACAGGCTCTCATTTAATCCTGATAAACATATTTAGGAGTCAATTCTCAGTATCTAAGTTTTCTGCTTTATATTAAGAAATCAATTTTAGGCCTTTGTAAAGAAGGCAATTCCCGATAACACTCCCACAGCAAGAAAGCCTCTTACCAATCTCTTGTTTGTTTTTACCAGGAGGGAGCATAATTTTCTGGCTGGTAAGAGTTCAGAACACTGTTCTCCCTATACTATTGGGCAATGTCTTAGTGTTGGGTTTGCTTAATCACATCAAAATGTGAATTTTGCTCTTTCATTTTCATCTGTCAAATGGCCACTGATAAGATTAAATATCTTAACAATATGGGTTTAGATTTAAAATAATACAGAATCGCTTGTTCTGATCTGGAGCAATTAAGTGTACTCTTCCCTCTTAACTTTCATTGCCATTTGTATATAAAGAGCCCACAAGATTCACAAAACAAATGAGTGACAAGGTCAAGGCAAACATTAGTCATTTTATAAGGAATTTCTTGTCATAAAATCCAATATACATTATATAATTAAACCTAACATATACCTCCCATACCCTGCAGCCTCCAATCCTGTCAGATCTCAGAAGCTAAGCAGGGTCGGGCCTGGGTAGTACATGGATGGGAGACGGTCACCTGGGAGCACCAGGTGCTGCAGGATTCGGAGAAGAACCCAGCAACCTACTCCCCCCAAACAGTCAGCCATTGAAATCCCTTATGACTAGCAGAGAAGCATTAACAATGGAGTTTTGCTTGTTGTATGTAGGGTCACTATGAGTCAGACATCAAGGGCACCTAACAATAATACCTCCCAAACAAAACAAAACCTAAAATCTGCAGTTGGGATAACAACTGGAATGTAAGGAATGTATTGTCATTTATCCAGGAAGATTACAATGTTCCAAATCACTACCAATTAAAATAATTACAGGTGGACTTCAGAACAAAGCCTACTCTGCCTGTTTTTGTAAATAAAGTTTTATTTAAACATTGCTCATTAGTGTACTATTGTTTATTGCTGTCTTTGCATTACAAAGGCACAGTTGAGGGAGAGACCACATGTTCAACAAAGCCAAAAATACTTACCATCTGGGCTTTTAAAGAAAAAGTTTGCTGACACCTGGCATATGTTTACTTTATATAACACTCTTAAAGTTACTAGGATAGTACCTAATATACAGTAGGTACTCATGAATGAATAAATGTAATATAAATCTTTTGTGTAAATTTTGTAGATTTGGAGGAAAAAAGCTTTTAGAGACTGACGTAAATCTGTTTCTCTTCCCTTTTCTTTTTTCTTTCCTTCCTTCCTACCTGCTTGCCTGTTGCACATCTCCTTTTTTCCTTTCCCTTGAGGGGAAGAAGGTGAAAAGATATTAGCAATGACCATCTTCCTTGAAATTTCAGCAAATGAAGGCAAACCAAATAGGCAGAGCCTACCTCCCTCAAGCACGTCAGCAGGTGACTCACTGGGAATGTGTCAGAGAGCCAGTGTCAGAGGGTTCATCCATATACTCTAATCAACTCCTACTACAGGGTCTGATACATGTTCCTCCACTACCCTAGTCACTATACCATTTGTGCCACAGGTATCTAAAGAAAGTTTATTCAAGTGGGAGTCACAGTGATTGTCATATTCATGGACTCTTGTGATAGCTAATTTACAAGCATAAATGTTGCACAGGTGATCACACTGAATTACAACTTTGGTTCACATTCAATTTAGCATCTCACATTTTGAAGCCTTAATATTTTTCATGGGGAGAAGCAATAAAAGATAAACAGAGCTAGGAAGATATAAGGAGGATGAGAGTTAGGAAGAATAAGACTAATATGAGTGCTATAGCTATAGTGTTTTTTAACTGTCTTCAAAAGTAGAAAAAAATCATCACATCTTCCCAAAATGCTGCACCAATTTCTTTTAGCTTTCAAAATAAATTAAGTCATAAATAATTTGTCTTGTCACTGTTGCATCATTTGGGTGCTTATTTTCCTACATGGAAGTATTAAGTTCTTGAATCACTTAAATTTGAATAAACCAATTATGTCAGTTTTCATTACAGTTGTATATATGCATAACAAATTGAACTAAAAGTTAAATCAAGACATCAAGAGCAACAAAACAGACAGACCCATACATGATGCCAAGTAATATCCCCAAGAGAGCTGATAGAAAGTTAGACCATAAACATTTAAAACATGAAAGAGCAGAGCTGTTAATCACTAAACCCATAAATCACAGTCAAATCTTTGTATTTAACCACACTCTTTCCCCACTTACTCAATCTTTGATTTTTATAATATAAAATGAGAAAGTTTCCGTGTATTAAAATTGTCTCCAGAGTACCCTTATTTGTCATACACTTATAAGTGGTTGTAATTGATTCAATATCTTCTGAGCAGAAATAAAAAATGTTTCTGAAGTTTTTAAAGTCATGTGGAAGTGTTTGAATGGTACCTTTAATAGGCTTTTAAAAATTGATGCATAAATACTATAATTTAAAATATTCTTCACTGCACAATCCAAGCATGCCTTAGTGACTATGTTAGTCATTTAAATGATGGAAGTCATGAACCATTTATGTTGTTTTGAATTTAGTTACAGACTTCCAAAGAGACAGAGAAGGGAAACTGAAAAAGAAAATAATTATCATTAATTGATTATGAACAACTTTCCTTGTTCTTGTTGTTGTTAGGTGCCGCCAAGTAGGTATCCAACTCATAGCGACCCTCTGTACAACATGGGAAACACTATTGTCAGTGCTTCTCTGCTGTTCATAGGGTTCTCAATGGCAGATTGATTTTTGGGAGGGGGTTGCCAGGTCCTTCTCCCAAGCCTACAGCATCTGGTGTTCCCAGGGGGTCTCCCATCCAGGTACTAACCAGGCCCGACCCTGCTTAGCTTCCGAGATCTGACAGGATCGGACGCCACAGGGCTACTGCTGCAGGCCAACTTTCCTTAGTATGTAAAATATTAGAATTCAGAGTCAACTTATTCCTACCATGTATTTGGACATCAACATGTTTTTGACATATATATTTTCACTGAAAAACAAAAGTGAATATGTTCAAAAAAATTATATAGTTCATACGAGTTCTTTTCCTAATTATTTTCCCACTATACCTTTATAATATACTCTGGGCGGAACAGATTGTATTTTATTTTATTTTACATATATATATATATACATATATGTATATATATATGTATATGTATATATATATGTATATGTATATGTATATATATGTATATATACATATATGTATATATACATATATGTATACATATATGTATATATATATACATATATGTATACATATATATATATTTGTTGTTGTTGTTAGGTGCCGTCAAGTCAGTATCCGACTCATAGCGACCCTCTGTTCAACAGGGGAAACACTATTGCCAGTGCTTCTCTGCTGTTCATAGGGTTTTCAATGGCAGATTGATTTTTGGGAGGGGGTTGCCAGGTCCTTCTCCCAAGCCTACAGCTTCTGGTCTTCCCTGGCCGTCTCCCATCCAGGTACTAACCAGGCCCGACTCTGCTTAGCTTCCGAGATCTGACGGGATCAGATTCCACAGGGCTACCACTGCAGGCTATGTATATATGTTTATATATATATATATATATATATATATATATATATATATAGTGTGTATGTGAGAGAGTGTGTGTGTGTGTGTGTGTGTATACGTATATATAATATATATGTAAAATTGTAGTGCTGGGAACAAACCCTGGGCTTTTCTTATTCTAGGCAATAACTACCAACTAAGCTATATCCTCTTTCGAAGAAATAAAAATATAATTTATTAATTTCACAGGGTTTTAGACACATTTTAAAATGAGATATGAATGCAGATAAAATGCAGGTGCAAAATATGTAAAAGTTATGAAAAGTTCTTAAATGTAGTTTTTAAAAGTCACTCTAAGCCTCTCAAACACATCTTATCCATCTGTCAGCTCAATGTGGCATCCACTAGGACTTCTGCATAACATTTGTACCATTTCAATTTTATGTCTAAATGTGCAGACAGTGCCCTTAAAAGAACAGCAGTACACAGTGAAACTGGTCTCAGATGTCGGGAATGTAGACACTTCTCCTATAGTCCCATTTCCAGATCCACCAAGTATCTTTCAGCCCTTATACTTAACATTATTTTTAAAGTTGAGATGCTATGTCCAGCCAGAAGAATCTGTACGATGATAGCCCATTTTGTCCTCTCCTCTTTAGTGAAACAGATTTGTACTAGCCTTGAAAATACTAATATATGTATATTCCTCTATTTCAGCATATACAAGATTTGTTTGTAAATGAAAAAAGCTATCATAGTTTCTTTTTGGATACCAAAGCAGGCAGCTTTCTTCTAAATCGCTGAATCTGCTTCTGCTGAATTCCACTAAAGTAATTTTGATGAACAATTAACTCTAACAGTTCATTTAATTTTGTTCTTCACTTTCTTCTCTCAGAAGAAATTGAGATGTGACAGGTACAATGTAAAGGTCTACCAGATGTAAATTTTGCAGTTTTTATCTCATATGGTTGCAAGAGTACCATTATTAATTTAATATTTACTACAGCATGGAACTAAATAGGAAGAGGTAAGGTGTTTATTGATTGAGAAGTAGTACATAAAATTACCTGTCCCAGTTAACTGGGGAAAACAAGTAAATGAACAATGAAAATTAAATATGAAAGTAGGCCCCTCAACTTCCTGAAATGCCTCAGAAAAGCCACAGAGATTTGTTAGACTTTGCCTTAAATTTCCATACCAACTTTCCATGGCTCCTGAACCTGTCATTTAGCAGCCTTGACTGACTTCATAGTTTAATTCATAGAGAATATAAAAGACTATTAAGACATTGATTCTCAACCTTACCAACATTTTGATATTAGTTGCCCCATAAATAAGTATTTGGTGCATGAAATAGAACTAGTTCTAGAGAAGAATGATCTTATGCCCACAACAGATCTACTAGAGTAACCTAAGGAGGCAATTGTAAGTGAGAAATATATTTAGATTACCATTTTATTTTAAAACTTTATATATTTTTTCACTTTTTCTATTTGCTGTTTTAACATATGTTCAAATTTGAATGCACTTTCATAACTGAATATTAAATAAATCAAAGGTTTTGGAAGTTTTATCAAATACTTCAAATATACCCATCTAGGCTGCTACATATGCTTAAAAGCTCAAATACCCCAACTGGAAAGCATAATCACATAGTATCCTGGTAGCTGGCTCACATTGTGGAATCTTTTACCTTCTTTTATGGCTTTTATCTTGTTTCAGTATCTCTACTTTATCTACTTTGATTTCTATCCCCCAGGAAATATATGATATCTGTTTACCAAGATCTTTGATGACTTTTATTATTTATTTGTTCCTATAATTACAAAGTAAATGGTGATGGAGGATTCATTTCATTCTAGCCATTGTTGTACACATGTCTATAAATCAATCTAACAAACAAGAGATATAGTACAATAATTCAGAGAGTCAAGGGTAAAATAAAAGTACAGGCAAAGAACAATGGCAACAGCATGAATAAGAGAGGGATGAAATATATAACAACTAGTTTTTTATTTGATCCCTTTTAATATCAATTTCCAAAATTTACCTCGTAGCAAGTAAACCTTTCTTACATTTCTAAGCAGCAAACCTGAGGCCTATTACAACCTATTTCCTTAAATCTCCTAATTTATTGGATTTTATACAAGGTAAATATCTTTTAGATATATTCATTCTGATATTCATTTAAATGACTTACTAAAACAATGTTGATAATTTTTTAAAGGTATCAGAATAGGAAACAGACAATATGTAAAAGATTTCTCCTGTACTATCTGCCTCGACACAGTTGCTGCTGCCCTACCCTATAACATATACAGACTCTTCCTCTTATGTCATACATTCACAGTCCTGCATTTACTTGGCTATATTTATTCTGCTGGTATGTTTCCGTCAGTCTCTCTCCACTTTTGAGTGAGTTACTGGCATGATTAAAATCCTAATTTGAAGTAGTGTGTGTCTTGAAATTGAAAGATAAGACTTCTGGAGGATATTTAAGCAAATTCAATTTATGTCCTGCCTCTTGAAACTCCAAACAACTCTCAATTAACATCTTATTTGGCAGGGCTGTAATTACACAGGAAGTCAGATTTCAAAGGCATTGCTCTTAAAAATACACATCCAGCCTGTTAAGTAATGACTTGCCTTGAGAAAGGAAGAACCTCTGAGTTGTCCTTGAACCACCCTGACAATTTCTCTCTGCAATGACCTGAAAACAAGGATGTACACATTGAAAGGGGATTGCCACAATTTTTAATCTGCCTGACCTTCTGATCAGGCAAAATATAAATCATTTAATCAGCTCCTGACTGAGCATCAAGTACAACTAGTATAAATTTTCCTTCATAAAAGTTTTATCAAAGCTGGGGATAGCTGCACTGCCTTACCTTTTGCCAGAGAAATTACAGCCTGTGAAGATTGGCTGATAGTCATATATGATTGATAGTCTTGGGGTGGATGGCCTTCATGCAGAGGAGTTCAAGTCTAAATGGCTTTGCAGCTACTTCCATCTTCCCCTTAAAATAATGTTTTGGTTCATTTACTGCAAAGGAAAACCCAGCTAACAATTGTGGGCTGTTGTTTTATTCTCTGAAAATACTCTTGCTTCCATCAATATATAGCTAGAAAAATATTGGCAGACAAAATCTTCAATATGGTAATTGTTTCTTCTAAACCCAAACACCTATATTAATAGCTAGAAACCTGAAGAGCATCATAAGCCTTTATTTAGCTTTGACTCAATTTTATAAAATGAATGAAATTAAATTATAGGTGCTCATATTGGCTATTTTACATAGTGGGTATAGCGTTTCTGTGAATTTAAGGTGGAAGATACCTCCTAGCAAATGAATAAAATTAGATTCAGAAGCTTCCTTAATCAGATCACTAACTACTTGCCTCTTTTACTTTTACTTTTACTTTTATTGGTTCCATTTGAACCAATATTTCAAATGGAAAAAATCATCTAAAGTATCATAAACAATACTCAAAATAAGAGTACAGAGTGAAAAACTCTGACTGGCTGAAGCATTCTAATTATAAAATACTGAAAGACAGGTGATATGTCTCTCAAATACTTATCATATCAAGAACTAAGACATAAATTAATGCTAATATGTAAACATAAGTAATTTCAAGGACTCTAATTTAAATAGACTTATATCACTCATCCCTCATGTGTCTTTCAGTTTGCCATACTGTGGGAGCTGCATGTTGCTAGGATGCTGAAAGCTACGCCACAGGCATTACAGGTACTAGTAGGGTCACCTATGGTGGACATGTTAGCTTCCAAACTAAGATGGCGTGGGCAGAAGGACATGGCTAATCGAATCCCAAAATAATGAGCCATTGAAAACACTATAAATAGCAGAAGAAAAACATTGTCAGACACAGTGCCAGAAAATAAACCCCCCAGATTGTAAGGCACTAAAAATATGATTGTGGAAGAGTGGTCTCCTAAAAGTAGAGTTACTATTAATGACAAGAATGGAGTAAAGCCCAAAGAACCTCCACTTGTTGATGTGGCATGACTCAAAATTAGAAGGAACAACTGTAAATATCCATCAATAATTGCAACATGGAATATATGTAGTATGAATCTAGAAGAATTAAAAATCATCAGAAAGGAAATGGAGTACATAAACATTAACATCCTAGGCATTAGTGAGCTAAAATGGACTGGCATGGGCCATTTTGAATCAAATAATCATATAGTTTACTATGCCAGAAATGACAACTAAAAGAGAAACGGGTTGCATTCATCATCTAAAAAGATATCTCAAGATCTTTCCTGAAGTACAATGTTTTCAGTGATAGAATAATATCCATAGGCCTACAGGAAGGCCAATTAATATGACTATTATTCAAATTTGTGCACCTACCACTAAGGCCACCAATGAAAATAGGGAAGATTTTTATCAGCTTCTGCAATCTGAAATAGAATGAATATGCATTCAAGATGTACTGATGATTATTGGTGACTGGAATAAAAAAGTTACAAATAAATAATACTCAGTAGTAGGAAAACATGGCCTTGGTGACAGAAATGGTGCTGGAGATTATATGATATAATTTTGTCAGACCAATGGCCTTTTCATTGTAAATATATTTTTTACCAACATAAATGGCAAATACCCACATGGAATTCAATAAATAGAACATATAGGAACCAAATTAACTACACTGGTGGAAAAAGACAAGGGAAAAACTCAATATCAAATATAAGAACAAGACCAGGTGTTGATTGTGGATCAGATCATCAACTGCTTGTAGGCAGGTTCAAACTGAAACTGAATAAAATTACAACAAATGTACAAGAGCACGTGTATGGCCTTGAGTATACCCCACCTGAGTTCAGAGACCATCTAAAAAATAGGTTTAATGCTTTAAACATGAATGATCAAAGACCAAACGAGTTGTGGCAGGACAACAAAGACCTCATTCATGAGGAAAGCAAAAGGTTATTTAAAAGACAGGGAAAAAAAGACCAAATTATATCTGAAAACACACTCTGAAACTTGCCCTTGAATATGCAGCAACTAAATCAATAGGAAGATGAGGAAGTTAAGGAAATAAACAGAAGATTTCAAAGGGTAGCTAGAGAAGACAAAATCAAATATTACACTAACATGTCCAAAGAGCTGGAGATAGAAAACCCAAAAGGGAAGAACACAGTCTATTTTTCTCAAACTTAAGGAATTGAAGAAAAGATTCAAGCACTATGTGGCAATAGTGAAGGATTCTACAGGGAAAATATTAAACAATGCAGGAAACATCAAAAGAAGATGGAAGGAATACACAGAGTCATTGTACCAGAAGAATTAATGAATGATCAACCATTTCAAGAGGTTTCATATGATCAGGAACCAATGGTACTTAAGGACAAGGTAGAAGCTACCTTGAAGGAATTGGTGAAACACAAGATTCTAGGAATTGATGGAATACCAATAGAGATGTTTCAACAAACAGATGCAGCACTGGGGGTGTTCACTTGTTTAGGCCAAGAGATTTGTAAAATCGCTACATGGCCAACTGACTAGAAGGCATTCATATTTATGTCTATTCCCAAGAAAGGTGTCCAACTGAATGTGGAAATTACAGAAAGATATAATTAATATCACACAAAAGTAAAATTATGCTAAAGACCAATCAAAAGTGACCGCACCCATGTACAGACAAGGAACTGCCAGAAAATCAAGCTAGATTCAGAATAGGGTATGGAACCAGGAACATCATTGCTGATGTCACATGGATATTAGCCAAAAGCAGAAAATACTAGAATGATGGCTATCTGTTTTGTTAACTATAAAAAGGCGTTTGACTCTATGGATCACAATAAATTACAGATAACACTGCAAAAAATGGGAATACTAGAGGATTTAATTGTACTCATGAGGAATCTGTACATGGATGAGGAGGCAGTTGTTCAAAAAGAATAAGGAAACAGTCCTTGGTTTAAACAAGAAAGTTGTGCCTCAGGGATATATCCTTTCACCATACCCCTTGAATATGTATGCTGAGCAAATAATACAAGAAGCTGGACTTTATAAAAAAGAATCTGACATCATGATTGGAGAAAGTCTCATTAACAACCTGCATTATGCAGATGACATAATTTGCTTGCTGAAACAGAAGAGGATTTGAAACATTTACTGACAAAGATCAAAGATCACAGCCTTCTATACTGATTGTGCCTCAACATCAGAAAAAAATATCCCTACAGCTTGATCAGTATGTGGCTTCATGATAAATGGAGAAAAGATTGAGGTTGTTCAAGATTTTGCTTTTCTTAGTTCTACAATCAACAGCCACAGACGAAGAAGTACAGAAATCAAAAGACATATCGCACATGGAAGAGATGTAAAAAAAACCTCTTTAAAGTGCTGAGAAGTAAAGATATCACATTGAAGACAAACGTGCACCTGACTCATGCCATGGTATTTTGCAACATATGGTTGTGAAAGCTGGACATTGAATAAGGGAGACAGGAGAAGAATTGATGCTCTTGAATTATGGTAATGGAGACAAATATTGAATACTTCTTGGTCGCTAGGATAGCTAGACTTCTTCTGATGTTATTTGAATGTATTGTGAGGAGGCAGCAATCCCAGAAGAAGGACATCATGTTTGTGAGAGTGGAAGGTCAACAAAAAAAGGAAGACCCTCAAGTAGACAGATTAACACATTGGTGGAAACAATGGGCTTAAATATAAAAAGATCATGTGCCTGTCACAGAACCAGAGAGTCTTTCATTCTGTTGTACATAGGGTCACTATGAGTAGGACATGAATCAATGGTACCTATATCATCAATAACATATCACTCATAATGTATCATCAACTTGAAAGCTCTATCATCTCACACCTTCAGATCAATAAGTATATAAATTGCCTTACATATTAAAACTAAATTTCATGTTTTTGTTGAATTATAGAAAGACATAGAGTGGGGAAAATAGACACAAAAACTATAAATCAAATATTTAAAATGAAAAACAAAAGGCTGTGTGCCCCAGGAAATAAGGTTTTTATATTCTATAAACTACCAACATGAAATTAATTAAAATTCATTAGCACAAGTGAATAAAGTGCCTTAAGTGTCCTCAGCCACAGATGACCAGTCTCATCAGAGCAATTATTCTAGCTGACACTTTCCCTGAGGTAGAAATGTAGAATATGAATTTATACAACTATGACAAAGGTAAAGAGAAATCTATAATGATGATATCAAACTTATAGAGCCACCAAGTGAAATCTTTCTTAAAGTCAAGAACATAGCAAATTCTAATCCAAGGTCCTTAGAAAATGAGTCACAGATTCTCAATTATAAATGCATTATGGATCTTTTGTAGAGAAGCTACTGTTCTCACATGCTATGCAAACACAACTTGACCCTTGAAATATCACTAAGATATAAAAAGAATAGAATTCTGAAAGCTTCCAAAGGCAAGTTTGTCCCCACTTATCTACGTGTGAGTCATCACTTTATTGAGTACTCCATAATTCAAAAGACCAAAATTGCAACATTTCTCCACAGGGTCTTTTTCAGTTCTTTCATCTTTGGTATGCATACAAGTTATTTGGGAATTGATTCAAATCTCTTTCCAGATCTGAATCTCTTCCTGACGATTTGAATCAGTTGGTTTGGTAGTCAGTATTTCATCATTGTGACAAAATACCTGAGAAAATCAGCTTAAAGGAAGAAAGGTTTATTTTGGCTCATGATTTCAGAGGTTTCAGTCCCCAGTCACTGGCTCTGTGTTTCTGGGCCTGTGGTAAGGAAGAGCATCATGACACCTAAAAGCTACTCACCTCATGTTGGCCTGGAAAGACAGAAGGAAAGAAGCTAGAACAAGATATACCCTTTACAGGCATAATCATCCCAGTGATCTACTTTTCCAAGTTGTTAACATCCCTTTATTAGCCCATTCATCTATGTACTAATCAGTGTATTAATCCATTAGTGAGGTAATCTCCTTCAAGATCCAATCACTTCCAAATAGTGTCAACTAATTGGGATCAAGCCTTCAAGAAATGAGACTTTTTGGGGGATACTTCACATCCAAACCATAACAGTGGGCCTGAGCAGGCCCTGAAACTCTCCATTGTAACTCAACTCCATGAAATCTGGTAGAGATTTACTGATGTTGCTATGAATCCATATGAGTTGTTGTTGTTAGGTGTCACTGAGTCAGGTTGCCTCATGATGACCCTATGTATAACAAAATGCAACACTCCCTGACATTGTGCCAGGAAAATGTTCTCCTTTATGTTTAAGTCAATTTTTGCAGTCACTGTGTCAACCCATCTAGTTGAGGGTCTTCCTTTTTTTCACTGACTGACTACTCTCCTAAACACGATGTTCTTCTCCAGGGATTGGTCCCTCCTGAAAATGTGTCCAAAATACTTAAGATGCAATCTAGCTATCCTTGCTTTCAAAGAGCAGTCTAGGTGCACTTCATCAAGGATAGATCTGTCGGTTCTTTTGGCAGTCTATGGTATATTCAATATTCATCTCCAGCACCATAATGCAAAAGCATCAGTTCTTCTCCTGTCTCCCTTATTCAATGTCCAGCTTTCACAAACATATGATGCAACAGAATATACCATGGCATGAGTAAGACACACCTTCATCATCTTCAATACTTTTATAGAGGTCTTTTGCAGCAGCTTTTCTAAATGCAATGCATCTTTTGATTTCTTGACTGCTGTTTCCATGGGTGTGGATTGTAGAAACATGTAAAGCAAAAACTTGGACAACCTTAATCATTCCTCCATTTATCACAAAGTTGCTTATTGACCCAGTTGTGAGGATTTTTATTTTCTTTATGTTGAGGCATAATCTGTGCTGAAGGCTATGTTCTTTGATCTTTATCAGTAAAGATTTCAAATCCTCTTCTGTTTCAGCAAGCAGAGTTTTGTCATCTGCATAACACAGGTTGTTAATCTTGCACCAATCCTGATGCCACATTCTTCTTCATAAAGTCTAGCTTCTTGGATTATTTACTCAGCATACAGATTGAAGAGGTATGGTGAAAGGATACAGCTCTGACACACAGACTTGACTTTAAAACAGGAAGTGTTTCTTTGCTCTTTTGTCCATGTACAAATTCCTCTTGAGTAGAACTAAGTGCTCTGGTATTAACATTCCTCACAATACTACCCATAATTTGTTGTGATCCACACAGTCAAATGCCTTTGCATAGTCAATAAAACATACATGGATATCTTTCTAGTATTCTCTGCATTTGGTCCATATCCATCTGACATCAGCAATAATGTCCCTGGTTCCACATAGTCTTCTAAATCTGCCTTGATTTTCCAGTAGTTCCCTGTCACATTGCTGCTGTCACTTTTCAATAATTTTTAGCAACATTTTACTTGTGTGGGTTATTAATGATATTATTTGATAATTTCCATATTTGGTTGGATCCCCTTTCTTGGGACTAGGCATAAATATGGATCCCTTACAATCAGTTGGACAGGTAGCTGTTTTCCAAATCTCTTGGCATAAACAAGTGAGCACCTCCAGTGCTGCATCTGTTTGTTGAAACCTTTGTTGAAATTGGTATTTCATCAATCCCTGGAGCCATGTGTTTTGCCAACTCTTTCAAGACAGCTTCCACCTCTTCCTTCAGTACCTTTGGTTCCTGATCATATGCAGCTTCTTGAAATAGGTAATCATCGACCCATTCTTTTTGGTACAATGACTATGTATTCCTTCCACCTTCATTTGATGTTACCTGCATTCTTTAATATTTTCCCTAGAGAATCCTTCACAATTACCACTCAAAGCTTGACATTTTTCTTTAATTCTTTAAGCTTGAGAAAACCTGAGCATGTTCCTCCCTTTTGGTTTTCTATCTCTAGTACTTTGCAAATGTCAGTATAATATTTGATTTTGTCTTTTTGAGCTGCCTTTTGAAATCTTCAGTTTTAGTTCTTTAATATACTCATGTCTTCCTTTTACTCCTTTTACTTTAGCTGCTTGATGTTCAAGGGCAAGTTTTGACATGTAATTTGGTCTTTTATTTTTTTTCTTGTTTTTTAGTTACCTTTTGCTTTCCTCATAAATGATGTCTTTGATATCATACTACAACTCATATGGTCTTCAGTCATTAGTGTCTAACACATCAAATCTGTTCTTGAGGTGGTCTCTGAACTCAGGTGTGATATTCTTAATATCGTAACTGGGCTCTCATACACTTGTTCTGGTTTTCCTGTTTCAGTTTGAACCTGCATATGAGAAGCTGATGATCTGATCCACATTATCACTGGCAATATTGTACTTCAGGACAGATCTTGAGTTTTTTGTTTTGTTTTGTTTTTTTGTTTTTTAATGAATGCAACTTGATTTTTCTTTAAGTAGTCTTTCCTGGCATAGTATTCCATATGATTATCTGATTCAAAATGGCCTATGAGCACTGCACTCCAAAATAAAGCAATAAATTAAACTGAAAAACCTCAAATAACATAATAAATTCTAGATACTCATTCTTGTGGACCCACTGAATAAGGCACTTATAACTGATTTGAAGATGAAAATGTGCCAGTCGCGATGGTGCACACCTGTAATCCCAGAGCCTCCGGAGACAGAGGCAGGAGGATCACAAGTTCGAGACCAGAGGCAGTCTGCGTAACTTAGTGAGACCCTGCCTCAAAAAAGTAAGAAAAAAAATGGGTTGGGGTGCAGCTCAGTAGTCAAGCACTTACGAGCACATAAGCACGAGGCCCTGGGTTCAACTCCCAGTACTGCAAAAAAAAAAAAAAAAAAAAGATGAAAGTGTACAATTTCTGGTCTCTGCTTGGCCATAGTGAATATGGTGGGGAAATGATAGAAGGAATATATAAGCAGTAGGCAGCCAGGTATGTATGTACACAATTATAATCCCAGTGCTCAGGAAGCCCCAAGGCAGGGAGATCCCAAGTTTGTGGCCAGCCTAGGCTGCACAGAAAAACTCTGCCTCAAAAACAATAAAACAAAACAATACAGAAATATAATGTATGTCAAATCCAGTTTGAGCTTGATTTATTTTTTCTATTTTAGTAGGATAAAACAACATTTCATTGAGAATGATGTTACAAAGTTGTTGTTCAGATTTAGACTGAAGTTTGCAGTCTATCATTTTCATTCTTCACTGTGGACCTGCAGGCCCATGTGTGATAGCCTCAAGGGAACTTGTGTTTATTCAAAGGTTCTTCATTGTTTTCTGTCAGTGCTTCCCTCCTCTACAAATTGAAATGTTTAACTATCCAGCCAGTAATTTACTGCAGAAACTTCTAAGCACAATGAATATCTTATAGGTGCAATCAATTTTTAAAATTCTTAAATATTTCTTAAATATATGAATTAATGAAAACAAGCCTATTCATAGGCTTTCCTTATAAGTTACAGTGATTTTGCCTTTAAATATTTCTCTATTTCTTGAAAACTATCACCTTGATTAAACTGAATCATTTCACAGCTCAGCTCAATTGAATAACCACACATTAGATCATGGCACCAAGGAAAGATCCTTTAGTCATCCCTTCTCCCACTTGAACCTTTTGGTAACTTCATGTTGCTCCTAAGATTAAAACAAAACTCCTTACCATATCGATATAACCTTTTATGGTTTGGTCCCTATCCACCTTTTCATTTGAACCTCTTACCTGATTCCATCCACATGTTATTGCTATCTTCCTCCCAAGCCTTTCATGCTCACAATTTTCCTTCATGATCTCTTCCTCTACAGGAACATTCTAAATCCTATTTCTTCTTTCTGTAACACTCCTTACACTCATCATAATGTGAATGCTTGTACATACTGTATATTTTATTTCAAATATAATTTCCTAGGACAAGGGTTCCATACTTCTCTCTAAGGTCAAATCATAATATTACAGGCCAACATAAACCATAGAGTTTTCTTTCATTGTGTGTCACTGGTGAATTTTAATATGATACCTTAATTAAAGATCATTTTGTATAGAAATAACAGAATTCATTTATCTTCCTTTAGTAGCCCCAGATTTCAAAACATTATTGGGCACATAGTATTTCTTTAATGTATCAATTATAATGAGAACTCTGCTCATGTTTGGAGGGAAAAATATGTAAATCCAAATAGAAACTGAAGTAAACTCAAATTTGTAATTGAAATGGTGAAAGGAAAAAGAAATAAAAATTTTAGGATAGCATAAATGTTTAGTCCAAGAGCCTCTTATACTGTTGATTACTGAAGGCCCAAAAAGGATTATATGGGGTATATTTATAAATGAGCCTTTAGCCATGGCACCCTGGCATCTGATTCTGTCTGATTTTGGAAACTAAGTAGAGTCCAACCTGGTTAGTCCTTGGATGGGAGACTGTCTGGGAATTCCAGGTGTTGAAGGCTTGAGAGAAGGATCTGGAAGCCCACTCCAAAAATAATCAGCCATTGAAAACCCTATGAATAACATAGAAGCAGCACTAACATATGCTAGGCATGACACAGTGTCAGGTAGTGTTTTGTTCTGTTGTACACTGGGTCACTACGAGTAAGATGCAATTCAATGGCATCTAATAACAACAACAATATTTATGAATATTTACCCTGAAATTGAGTATGGAAATGACTTCCAAATTCATTTAAAAATAGCATGTATAAAATAAGTTCAACATGTATTGACATAAATAATATGCTCTAATGAAAAAATATATATATTTTCTCAAGCAAACAGAAAATTAGCCAAAGAAGTAGCTTTGTTTTAGATTCTTACATTCTCTTCAATATTTGGCTTAAGAGAAAACAGTTGGATTCTCAAATCTGCTTCTGCATTCAATCTGCTGCAATATTACACATCACATGGCCTTTATAAAACTCACTCACCAGAAAATAGGAGTCAAAAGAAAAATGAATTTGTAGCATATATTATATATCATACATTATCTATAAATTTGTAGCATATTAGGTAATAATTTTGATCTTACTGACTTCATGAAAACATGTCAGTTATCCCTAGAGATCCATGGTCCACAATTTAAGAACTACTGAGATAGCCAGGCATGGTCACACACACATGTAATCCCAGCATCTCAGGAGACATAGGCAGGAAGATCCCAAATTCAAGGACAGAAGCAGCCTGTGAAATTTAGTGGGACCCTTTTTCAAGATAAAAAATTGAAAAGGGATTGGGAGTGCAGCTTTGTGGTAGAGTTCTTACAAAGTACATACAAGGCCCTGGTTCAAACCAACAGTATTGAAAAAACAAACAACAACAACAAAAAAGAACTACTGATATAGTTTATTCTCCAAACCGGGAAGCTTTTGATAGTAAATAGGAACTATTCTTAATACATGTTAATGAATCATTATAGAAATATAGAAATATGCTAATTAAAATATATTTCAAAGCAAATATAAACTACATGACACAGAATTTTTTGCTAAATTTTAATTTCCTTTAAAGTTGGGTATATTTTCATATATTCACAGAAGCCAATCTAGTGTTTTATACAAAATAAGCTTTCAAAAAATAATAAGTAAAATAATAAATTAGTATTTCTAGAAACAACTACATGGTAACTCTGACTACGTATTCCCTGGAGCAGTGGTCCTTAACACCCAGGCCACAGACCAGTGCTAATATGAGTAATAGGCATGTGAACAAAGTTTCATCTGTATTTACCCAATAAATGTAATGTGCTTGAATCATCCTGAAACTATTCCTAATCACCTCCCATAGAAAAATTGCCTTCCATGAGACCAGTCCCTGGTGCAAAAAAGGTTTGGGACTGCTGGCCTAGACCTTACTATTTTGAAATGGATAAATGAAAATGGATGGATAGATAAAGATGTAGATATGTATGTATGCATATTATACATATATGCATATATATATAATATAATCGTAGAGATTTCTACTACTAGCATTCCCTACTTCCTCAAAGTTGTCCGATGTTTCCTTATTTCCTTATTTCAAGTCTACAAAGGTAGAATACATGAGGTAGAATGTGAAGTAGAATGTATGGTATGATTGGAGAGGCACAGAGCCATTCAACCTGAAAAAAAAAATTATCCTTAACTTGGTAATACTTGAAGTATATTGATGAGAGTTGGTAAGAATTACCAGTTTCACAAGTCAATTTTTGAATAGAATTTTGCTTGAAAGTAATATCCCATCCTTTTTTGGACAGTAAAGTATTTTTTCAACCCTAACCTCATATTCAAGTAGTCATGATTTTCCTAGAAATTGTCTGAACATACACAGTGTACCCACACATACAGCATATACCACCATCAATATGATATTCAATCCTTTAGTCAATATAGAAAATTCCCTGAATGTGAGATGACCTTAGATATTCTCTCTTCCACAAAGATAACCTTAGATGAAAGATAACCAAAGATGAAAGAATTCATACATATAACATAGATTAAGGAAATGTGTAAGTGATTTAGGAAGTTGATAAAAGTAACTCACCAAATAGAATGTTTTTACTAAGAAAAATTTCTAGAAAACTAATGACAGAATTTTACAAAACATTTTTATATATCTTTAAAAAACACTATTGTCATCATTTTGTAGGCAAAAATCAATGGATAGAGGATGCAAATTCCTTTCCTAATTACTGTTTTGAATTATTTACTAGCTATTGTTATAGAAAATAATTAAGATTGTTTTCAATTATCCTCAGAAATATTGAAACACTAAAATTAAAAGTACATAAAAATAATTTGCTAATATTTAATTTATCCTACTTATATGAGTAAAATAGCTTATGCACTTTGCAAATATTAGGCACCCTAATGTCTCTTTTGCTATATGGGAATAAAATATAAATATATGCTATCTTTTTAAATACAAGTGACATGAGATATGTGCATAAAGAGCTAAAATACAAGCCAATGATCCAAAATTTTGAAAGGTTCTGGGAAAAGGGGATATTGTTTATGTTTTGGATGATCTAAGGTAAAGAGACATGATTTAAGTCTTTATTATGTACCTATTGAATCCAAAATGGAGCTTAATAGCTGAATTCTTCTCTTGAAGATGAAATTAACCATGTAAGAGAACCTTGGGAAAAATACCTGAAAATAAATTGAATGGAAAGCCAGCTTTGACTAGCTGGATAGAGAATGAAAGCCAATTTTCAGTTGTGTTGGTAGGAAATAGAGGCAGAAACATGATTAATAGAAGCATAATTTATAAAATAATTCAAAAGCAACTGCAACAGTATATAGACAAGGAGTTGCCAGAAAATCAAGCTGGTTTCAAAAGACGGTGGGGAACCAGGGACATCAGTGCTAATGTCAGGTAGATACTAGCCAAAATCAAGGACTATCAGAAAGATGTCTATATTTTATTGACTACACAAAGACATTTGACTGCGTAAATCATAACAAATTATGGATAACACTTCAGAAAATGGGAATACCAGAGCACCTAATTATACTCATAAGGATTCTGTACGTGAACCAGGAGGCAGTTGTTCAAATAGAACAAGGAAACATTGCCTGGTTTAAAGTTGAAAAAGGTGTGTGTCAGGGCTGTATCTTTCACCATATCTCTTCAATATCTATGGTGAGCAAATAATCTGAGAAGCTGGATTTATGAGGAAGAACAGGACATCAGGATTGGAGGAAGACTCATTAACAACCTGAGTTATGCAGATGACAAAACTCAGCTTGCTGAAAGTGAAGAGGACTTAAAACATTTACTGATGAAGATCAAAGATCATAGCATTCAGTGTGAGTTGCAACTAAACATCAACAAAACAAAAATCCTTCCAATTGGGTCAGTATGCAACTTCACAATAAATGGAGAAATGATTGTGGTTGTCCATGATTTTGCTTTGCTTGGCTCAATAATCAACACCCATGGAAGCAGCAGTGAAGAAATCAAAAGATGCATTTCTCTGGGAAAAGCTGTGGCAAAAGCTCTCTTTAGAGTATTGAAAAGTAAAGATGCCACATTAAAGACAAAGGTGCACCTGACTCATGCCATGGTGTTTTCAGGACGATCACATGGTTGTGAAAGTTGGACATTGAACAAGAAAGACAGGAAGAGAATTGATGTTTTTGAATTATGGTGCTGGAGATGTCTATAGAATATACCATGGACTGCCATGAGAACCAACAGATCTGTCCTAGAAGAAGTGCAAACAGAGTGCTCCTTGCAAGCAAGGATGGCTAGACTGTGTCTTACATATTTCGGACATGTAGTCAGGAGAGACCTATCACTGGAGAAAGACATCATGTTTGGGAGAGTGGCAGGTCTGTGAAAAAAATGAAAACCCTCCATCAGATGGATTGACAAAGTGTCTGCAACAATGGGTTTAAACATAAATAAGATTCTGTGCCTGGCAAGGAATAGGGAAGTGTTTTGATCTGCTGTACATGGGGTCACTATGAGTCGGACTCCACTCAACGGCACCTAACAATAACAATAATTTATAAGAAATAAAAGTAAAATGGAAGATGATAACATGAAAGAAGAATTTACAGGGATATTGACAGTCAGGAGAATTGAGAGGCTGGAGGAGATTGTAAAAAGAATGATATTCACCACCCAGATCCATTCATAAGAATAGGATATGGGTGGGAATCACATTCATTTGAGGAGGTAGCCAAAATTTCAACTAAGAGGAAATATAAGGTGCACTTGTAGTAGAGGGAAAGATAAATTTTATTCATGTTTATATCTCTGGAATATAGGATAGTTCTAGGCATGTAGTACATGCTTCACAAATGGTTACTGAGTGTGGACTAAATGCATAGAGTTTAGTCCCTGTGTTATTCTGATTAGAAGTAGGTATAAATCTGTGAAAGATAACTTGGAGACAGACTATAGTAGCCTTGAATGCCCACATGGATTTTGTTTTATTATATTGAATAGAGTCTATATTAGGGTTCTGCAGAGAGATAAAACCAACAGAATAGATAGATAATGATAACAATGGGGGGGAGATAAAGGGCATTTATTTGGGAAATTGACACGTGATTATAGACATTGGTGTGTCCCACAATAGACTTGCAAGCTAAAGTGCAAGTTAGGCCAACAATGTGGCTCAGTCCAAGTCCAAGGGCCTCAGAACTAGGGAAGGTCATGGTGTAACTCAGTCCAAGTCTGAAGGTCTGAGAACCTGTGGCACTGCTGATGCAATTTGTGAATTCCACAGGTCAGAGAAGCTAGAGTTCTCATGGCCAAGAACAAGCGTGAAAAAGGTTGTCCTAGCTCCAGGAAAGAGAATGAATTTACTTTTTCTCTGTCTTTTTGTTCTATGCATGTCCTCAGCAGATCAGATGCTGTTCACTCACGAGGGAAGATCTTCTTTAATTAGTCCAGTGAATCAAATTAGTCACTGATTTAAATGCCAAGCTATTTCAGAAACACCCTCACAGATAACCCCCAAAATAATATTTTACCAGGTGTGTATCTCTCAGTTCAGTCAAGCTGGCACCGAAAATTAACCATCATAGTGTTAAAAAGATTTTTAAAAATGAGTCAGATTTAAAAAAAAAAATCCTTTAGCCAGATTACTTCAACAGTATGTTGCCTGCAGGATACATTGGAGTAAGAGATTTCAAGACATGTCACTTCTATTAGGAAAAAATGAGTCTCTCTGGTGGGGTATGGGGGATACAAGTTTTCTTTTGAAAGTTTACTGCATTTTGTGGGCGAAGCACTGCATTTGAAACTGAGGAAATAAAGGGATCCTCCCCTGACAGAGCTCCAAGGTCCTGAGATAATGGAGATCACCCGACAACCAAATATGGAAAGGCAAATCCCCCAATTTTACTTCCTGCTTCCCCCTCTTTCCTCCAAGGAAACTTTTCCCACCAGTGTTAAGACAAAGGCCTTGCCAGTCCTATAAAACCCCTAGCCTCACTCCTCCAATACTACTGAGAAGATTTCTTTTCCACTCCCCACCCCATTTTTATTTGCCCAAATAAACTTATTCCTCTACAGGACAGAGTGCCTTCTCTTGTGTCTGTGGACCCTTGCCCCAGGACATTTTCCTACCAGAAACATTTTCTGATTTCCTACCCTACCTCAAAAATGTTTCAGCCACACTTTTTATGTGATGAGTTTAAGGTTCACTTATGTTATGTAATGAAAGATATGCCAATCAAGTAGAAGATGATCTTCAGCCCTGATTTTACTCTACAGCATAATATGTGCTATTTCTGTTACGAGAAAAGTTGCATTCTTGGAAGTACTTCAAGGAAGCTGAGTAGAGGATTTTAGGGAAGAGCAAGAGTTAGAGCTTCAATGTTGTAGATTAAGATTGTCATGAATTCTTGGCTTCCTCTCCCATTAAGATGCAGAAGCTACTTTCCTTATGTTGGAATGTGTGCTGGACCTGTGCCTCCTTTTGACCAATGGTATGTGACAGAAGTGGGACTGTGTATCCTGCATGGCTAGATAGTAAGTCCTGCAGCCTCTGCCCAGGTCTCTTGGAATATTCACTCTGGGGAAACCAGCCACATGTAAAAAGCCTGACTGTGTGGAGATGCTAATGCTGTGAGACCCCCATTCCACATAAAGAAACCATGCAGACTGAGATAACTGTCATGTGCAGAGAGACAAAGAACCCAAAGCAGCAAGACTCAGACATATGAGTGAAGAAGCATTCTTTCAAGCCCCAGCCACTCCAGCTGATGCCATGAGAATCAAGCACAAAGTTCCTGGTGCAGTCCTTCCCTAATTCCTGACCATGTGTATTTTTTTTTTGAAATGTTGTTTTTGGATAAATTGTTGAGCAATAACAGATAATAGGAGGAATAGCAAAAGTCAACACTTCTATTGACTTTTTAAAATAGCATAGCAAATGTTGACGATCCTTGTAAACACTGAGCTTCAAATGGATAATATGATTGATGAAATGTTAAAACAAATTGTTCAAATAAAATATCACATTCACGTGCAAACACACAGACACATAGCCACACACACACACACACACACACACACACACACACACACACACACACAAATCAAGCCAATGGTGGGGGTGGGGGGGAGGAAGCAGGTGAAAATTAAATGTGAGGAGAGAGGAAAATCCTAGTGCTCAGCACTGAGCTGTCAAATAGGACTCACCCTGGTATTTACAGTGCTTTATCTCTAGGGGTCATTTTTTTAAATCCTCCTCACCTCTGTGGGAATCCTATAACCCAGGGGACCCACCTTCAGTAGCCTGCCCCACAGGAAGGTCAGTTCAAATCAATTTTTCAGTTAAAAATCAACCACAGGGAAAGACTTAAGGAAAGGAGGGAGAGATTTGACAAAGGCTTTCTTGAAACCTCTCAGAACTTCACACATTTGGGGCCTAGAAATGGAATAAGCACTTGCTAGTAATAGTAGGAGAAGCTATTTTCCCTCCTCTCACTTACACCAAAAAGATGAGTGCTAAAATACTTTGTTTAAAAAAAAGTCTCTTTTTTCAAAGGAACAAATATTATAGTATAAATTAAGAAAGGTGCTGTGCTTTCAAAAAAATTCCACCAAACTCATTGATTGTTTCCTGCCCATAGATAATCCTGGGTAAGTGTGTTCATTGATTTATGTCACTTCTAAAAGCTCCAATTTATTCTAGTGCATTTTGAGCCAACCAATTGTAGTTCATTTCTCTAGTCTATGGTCTGCATAAGAAATTTTCAGTCCTTTCAATAAGATCCTTCAAATGACTTTATCTGACACACATTTTTAAATGAACATACCTTCTCTAACTATTTCACATTTCAAAATGACCTGTGGATGGGAGCCTTGCTACTTTCAATGATGTTAAATATGTGTGAGCTCGGCTCATCTACCAACATGTGTCAAAGACCTTTAGTTTGTCTGACAGCACTTTAACAGTTTGATCTGGGCATTTGGGTCTATGTTGTCGTCAAGGTGACACAATCAGCATAACAATCTAGGAGCCATTTGACTTTCAATAATAACAGGTGTAAATCATTATTGTGGCACATGCTGGGAAGTATGGTGCTTTTCTTTAAATTGACATGATTCCTCTCATTTTCTTCCCTTAAGGTTTACCATAAATATCAGAAATTGACATGTATAGTTTTTCTATCGATTTCCTACAGCCAAATATTGAAATATGATGACTTATAGAATATTTCTGGAGGTGATACAGCATATTAAATCAAATAGAATGACTTTTACAATTCTTCAGTTCTGCCTGCCTCTATATGTTGCATGTAAATGAATTTATCATGTTAAAAGATTTAAAATACATAAACTCAGTCTGCATGAAAGAAAAAAATTCCTTCTTTTCACTTATGTCAAACCCAAGGAAACCAGACAAAGAGAAGGCGTCAGGCTGAATTGCTCACCATTGTATCAGCACTTTAATAGTATCTGGCACATAGTTCATGTCCACAAATAGTGGTTGTTGGTTAAGAACTAAGTAGACATTTTAATTATCTACATATGATTATTACAATACAGATTTCAATGATGTAACTAACAGCATACACCCTCTATTCCTTGGCAAAGTGTCAGGAAGGTGTAACCCTTGGTCATTACCCCTGAAATACTTAGAATCCTTACCTGAGAGGTGATATTATGCTTGGTCACAAATGAGAAATTTGTAATTAACAACTACATGTGGGTAACAAGGTATTTTATATCAAAATTATTATACTCTAGGTTGGGAATATCTTTAAGGTTTATTTGAAAAATAAGAATGGCCCCAAAGATTTAGAGCATGTCCCCAGCTTCCTTCTCCATTGCTTTCAACATCTGGACAGCTCTGCTTTATGCCTATTCTTCCATGTCTGGGCAGTACTTGGGGGTTCAGCCCCCTGGTGTACAATCTGGTCAGATCTCAGAAGCTAAGAAAGGTTGGGCCTGGTTAATCTTGGATGAGAAACTGCCTGGGAATACTGGGTGTTCTAGGTTTGGGAGAAGGACCTGGAAGCCCACTCTCCCCTACCAAACAAACAAACAAACAAAACATAAAACTCATTCAGTCATTGAAAACACTATGACTAGTAGAGAAGCCCTGAAATAGTGAGGGGCATGGCACAGTGTTGGGTAGTGCTTCATCTGTTCTACACAGGGTTGCTGAGTCAGACCCGAGTTGATGGCACGTAACAACAACTGTGTTGAAAGTTGAACGTGGAGCCTCACACAAATTTGCAGTGCTACATCTGGGAGGGACCCTGAGCCCATTTTTTTAATCTTGAGTCAGAGTCTCACTAAGCTATGCAGTCTGCCTCTGGCTTTGAACCTACGATCCTCCTGCCTCTGCCTCTTGAGTCCCTGGAGTCATAGGCATAAACCACTGTGCTTTGGTGATGATGTCTTTGCTTTTTGTTCAAAGAGATTGGAAGGGAGAGTACAGCAATAGCTAATCTTCACCCATTTTAATGTGGAACTCATTTTCTCTTCCATATACAGCCTATAGAACGTCTTCAGGTATTGTTGGCAGGTTTTTGGAAAAAATCAGAGAAGCTGCCTAAAATAAGACTTTTCAAGGGAAAAATTATGTATTTTACAATAATAAGTGGCTAGCTTTATGAGAGACAAACAGAACACTCACAATTTGTATTCATTGGTCTTTTTACTGGAAATAGCATCCAGATATTATACAATTAGACTCCTTCAATTTTAAAAATTTTTTCGTAGCCATATCTGATAATATTTGGCATGAATGACCTGCTAGCAAAACAATAAAAGTAGCTAAAGTTTTTGTTGATCTTCTCCCTTATCTATGTTCTCATCTTCATGTCTCTTTTTTGTTTCGTTTGATTTGGTTTTACTCTTAGCAAGCCCTTATAGGTTGAAATTGATAATAAATCCTGCTTCTAGTTACAATCTATAAAGATCTACCTTCCAACTCATATTCCTACATTAATGTGAAATTCTTGAGAGTCAAGAGCTGCTTTGACATTTCTGGGACTCAGAGCACAATATCCCAAAGTATGGTTTTTCAGCACGTTGACTATTCAGAACTAAAGGTAATTGTAAGGTCTCAGATCTACCCAGGAAGAAAAGTCTCTCTCTTAACTTTCATCCCTCCTTCTCTCCTGCTGTTTTCTCCCACCTGACCTAAGTCCCAGAATATCCCTTTTCCCCATGGTGGATTATAGAAACTAGAACCCTCCCATTAAAAGTATATTGCAAAACTATAAGATCCATGTTTCAGAAGAGAACTCCCCACACATTTGTGAGGAAGGAATTCTGCACAGAAAAGCCAGGAACAAATGAACAGACAAGGCTTTCTAGGTTTCATTCCTCAGCCCATTACCATTAATCAGCATAACATTTTGTCCAATCACATCTCTACACATTTCTGCCCATTCTTTATTGATCCTAAGTTTAACAATAGGCAGTTTTCCCTAGGCCTATGGGTCTTCATTTCCGAAGGTTCCTATATCACATAAAAGTGTGATTAAATAAATGTGTTATATGTCTCTCTTGTTGACCTGTCTTTTCTTATTAGCAGTGCCAGCTGCAAACCTTATGATAAGTGAGAAAAGGTAGCACATCATTTGCATCCCAACAAATCCAAATAAAAGGTAACACTCACTACTCTCATAAAAATCATGACACTCTCTCCCAATACATCCAATCTTACTTACCTTCTCTATTTCCTTTCTTCCACATTTTTTAAACCAATTATGAAAGTATTTTTATTGCATGTTTGTATTTCATTGTCTTTGTCTCTCTCCTAAAATGTAAGCTTAAATAGGAGTGGATCTATGTTTTGTCCACAAATACAGAGGTCCACAACCCCAAGTCAATAGACCAGGAATTTAGCGAAGCTTCATCTGTATTTACAGACACCCCTATTGCTCACTTTGCCACCTGAGCTCCGCCTCCTGTCAGATCAAGATAACACCCACCACTGCTAGCAATGGGAAAATTGTCTTTCACAAAACTAGACTCTGGTGCCAAAACAGGTGGGAACCACTACTAATATTTCTCAAGTGTCTAAACCAGTAGCTGGCAATTTAGATGCATACAATACTGTGTGTTGAAATGTATCTATATAACTATAAGTATAAATATATAAATATGTGCAGATATCAGTATTGTTTTTCTTTTAATGACAGATTGGATTATGCTTTATTCTGGGTAGTATCCCTCAATCAGTCAATGTTTGAAGTCATTAATTATATATTGTGTGTGACTCTTTACAAAATATCCTTTCCAGACCATATGGAGTCAGATCTTTCCGAGGTCACAAATATAACTTATAACAAGGGTTTATATAATATTTTAAAATTTTGTAATTTCATGAAAAATCAACTGAATGTTAAAGGTAAAATAATATTTAAAATGTATAAGTTATAAAATATTTAAACTTTAAGGAATGTAAATAAAATATCCTTTTACTCACGACTAGCTTAAGAAGTAAATCATTAGAAAACCATTTGAAATTCCAAATGTGTTCCTCCCAAATACTATTCCACTTCCCTCCTGTTTTTCAGGTGACAAATACAAATATTACTAAATCTGAAAGATGAGGCAGACTACAAAACAATAACAGTAGGAGACTTTAGTACTCCATCTTCAACAATGAACAGATCATTAAAATAGAAAGTTGATTTAGATAAAAAACATCATTTTCAAGCACACATGAAAAATTCTCCAGGAGAGAATATTAAGCCACAAAATAAAGCTCATTAAATGTAAGAGGATTGAAATTATATGAAGTACTTTTTTCTAGTCACCATAGTATGAAATCAAAACTCTATAACAAAAGGAAATTTGGAAAATTTACATAACATATGGAAACCAAACAACAGGCTCTTGAACAATTGATGGGTCAAAGAAGACATCAAAAGGGAAACCAAAAATTATCTTAATGCAAATGAAAATGGAAATACAGCATGTCAAAACTTACAAGATGCACCGAAAGTAATTTTAAGAGAGAAATTTATAAAATTGCCTGCAGTATGAAAAACGGGAAAGATATTAAATAAAGATATCAAATAAATAATGTAATGCCATGCCTAAAGAAACAAAGGGGAAAAAATCTAAGCCCAGAAGTAATGAAAGGAAGAAAATAATTAAGATCAGGATAGACATGTATGAAATAAGACTAGAAAACCAGGAAAAATGATCAATGAGAGTGAGAGTTCATATTTTGAAAAGATAAATAAAGTTGGCAAACTTTTAGCTAGACTAAGATAAAAAGTCAAAAGACTCAAATAAATACAAATGTAATTGAAAGAAGACATATTATAACTCATGGATAGGAGAAACCTACTTTTGCAATCACTTATTCTTTGCTTCTGTGTCACTTTCCACTTATATACATGTCAATTCATGTTACTTTATTTTAAAATGGAAAAATATATAAATTTGAGAGCTTTTCTTTCTCTGAAAATGAAAAAGTGATAAAAACAATGTGGAAGGAGAACAGAAGAATGTTTTTATGTTTATAAATATTTTCTTATATTTACATTTTTTGCAGTTACTTTTCAGTGTGTACTTGGGAAGAAAGAAGGGAAAAATATGACTAGCAGTATTGTGTTTACATTTGTGTGTATTTCCTCACCTGTGAAAAGGAGCCCTTCACTCCTTTGATTTAGCTCAGGTTTTCCTTTCTTTCTTTGGTCCTTTAAAAGTGTTCTGTGTACCTCATGACAGAAAGGCAGTGAAGAAAGTAGGTACGACTTTACAAGATTCTTAGAAACCAGCACAATAATTGCAGTTAAATGTATGATTACTATAATCAGTGCTGTACTGCACATAATTCATAAATTTCCCCAATTGAATTTAAGTTCATATAATAAGACACTAGAAATCTTGAAAAAAAGCACTAAATAACACTAACCACTGGGTAATAAGTAATTAAATCGATGACATTTCCTTATGTATATGCATTACTTTCTCAGCCAACTTTAAATAGATACTTTCAGGTACACTTAAAAGAATTAAATGATGTCTTGGTTTCCCACCAGTTTAGCATCAAGAAACAAAGCCTGCTTCATGAACTCCTTTTGTTTTCTGACTCTAAGAAAACATAATAGGATACATTCCTGCAGTACGGCAGGCAGCACAAGCACAACATCAGTAAGGGAGAATATATGACAGGGTTTAAAATCCTTTTAGGTCCCTCAAAAAGATAATGTGATTAAGTAGAAAAGAATTTCAAACATTTCTAATATACAGCAAAGGAAGATAAATAGATGCAGATGTAGGTATACAGAAAAATAGCTGGGTGGGTGGATAGAAAGATGAGGGGAGAAGAGAATGTGAATATAAGTCTGTGATATGTGTGATATAAGATATATTTATTATAGTCCTCAAATCATAACTAGAAAGAATTTGATGAAATAATTACAAAATCAGAAATATTTTAATTGTTAAGCACAAACACAGCTTCAGAGGATTAGAACTTTTTAAATTTTATACTTGAAGGCACTTCACAATCTTAGACAACACAAGAGTGTTTTTGTTTTCTGTGTTGTTATTTTTTTCACTGTTTTAAAAGTCTAGATATTTATGCCCAGTCATGAAAAGTCATCCACCAAAATAATGAAAACATGATTAAACATAATGATCAATGGTTGGGTAGATTTGTTTATTTATTTTTGACAGGTGACACAGCCAGTGATGGATCAGACCTTCATCAGAAGAAAAATAATTTATAGTACCCTTGGTTACATATAATTTCAGGTTCTCAGTCTAATGGATTTTGCAAATGAGGACAAAATAACTTATTCAAGCTACATTCCTACATTAATCTAAAGATAGTACATTTTCATATTGATTTTTTAAGTTCATCAACTACCATAATAATGAATAAAAATCATTATTGGTATTCAACTACAAATTCCTCCATTTAAAAATATTCACTATCCTAGAATAATCAATTGGCATTTGGAATACTTTTATTTACAATAATAAAACTCAGCAGTAGTATAATTTAGATTCTAGCCACCAGGCATGTGCTGTTAATGAATCAAATTCATGTTTAATTCAAGACCATAGACAAAAAACATTGCTTTTAAATAGCATTAATATTGTGATAACTTGACAAAGACCATGAAATCCAACATTAAAGCTACTATTCTATTTTTACTGCACACATTTACTCAAAGAAGCAAAAGTACATAAATAAGTAAATAAAGCATTTTGATTTAATAGAGATTTTAGAACTGAAAGGAAAAGTAGGTCATATTACATATCTTTTTAATTGGCTTTTTTGTTACATATTTATAGAGTAGGCCTAAAGTAGGCCAAATTTTTGCCAAAATGTTAAATATTGCTCCGTTGAATCAAGGACTTGCAGCCCCAGATATTTTCTAATGGGAAAATCACCCTGTTTCTGAGATAAAAGCTTTTATTTTGAAGATCATTTCATATTAGATGTTTTCAACAGTAATTACAGAAGTTAGACATTCAAATAACAATAGTAAATAAAATTTACATTTCTGTTTATTCTGATATGGGTTCCTCGAGGGGCCAGCTAGAAAGACCATGAACAATATATGCTAAATGTCTTGGTTAAAAAAAAATCCAAAATCTGTATTAAAAATGCTTATGTGTGTGGGACTGAGACAAAAAAAATAAAAGAATGAAAACAAAAGTAGATGCAAGATAATTATTAAGAATTCTGGTCCCACCTTTCCCCCAGTCTTGGGTAATCCACTTCAAAGTCCCTATTATATTTCCTCCATTAAATGAGGGTGTGGGGTCTAAAAATTTTAAGCTCTAAAATTCTATGAATTTAAGTGCATATAATTTGAGGCCATTTCTTTATTTAGACTAATCTTATTCATCTATCACACAAATGTACTGTTAAGAATATAAAGGATAGGAGCCTAGTGCAGTGGCACAGGCCTGTAATCCCAGAAACTCAGGAGGCAGAGGCAGAGGCAGGAGGATCAGAAATTCGAGATCAGAGGCAGTCTGTGTATTTTAGTGAGACCTTGTCTCAAAAAAGTGTGGGCTGGGGGTATAGCTCAGTGGTACAGCACTGGCAAAGCATACAAGTGCAAGGCCCTGGGTTCAACCCCCATTACTGCAATAAACAAACAAACAAAAAAGAATGTAAAGAGTCACTGAGTGAACAGGACTGATGCCATCCTAGGTAGGACTCTAGTGAGAATGGAAAATTTTAACTACCTGTTCTGTTTCAGTACTTATTACTTGGATCGGTTAGGTCAGGGGTTTACACCCTAAGTCATATGTTAATGTTAACCTTTAACCACTTATAGCTCCCCATGGCCTACGACCCTTGTCAGGTACTTGGAAAAGCTCCTAAACCTAAAGCGTGCCCCACAAGATGTATTGTTGTTGTTGTTGTTAGGTGCCGTTGAGTCGGTATCCGACTCATAGCGACCCTCATAGGGCTTTCAATGGCTGACTGTTTCGGGATTGCCTTGGGAGTGGATTGCCAGGTCCTTCTCCCATTTGTGTGGTGCTGGGAATTGAACTCGGGACCTCAGAGACTGCAGCACAGCGCTCTACCCACTGCGCTAAATCCCAGCCCCAACAAGATGTATAGGTTTTTGTTTTTTGTTTTGTTTTGTTTTTTCTTTTATAAACCCCCTGTGCTGCTTCTCATAAAAATAGCCTAAGCTCACTCCTAAGAATCCATATGTGTAATAATAGTGATAGTGCTTGCTTATTCCTCTACCTTTTTTTTTCCCTCTTCTTTCTGTTTCTGGAGAAATTCAAGTATGGTAGAACATGGGATGTTATTTAGCTTACAAAAGCACACTCCATGACTTTGTTGCTGAATAAGCTTTCCTAGTGCATCCTTTAGAACAAGGGGGATGCACACCTATTTTCAAAATCTGGCCAGTTAATTTAAGTGTCAGGTAGATGCATGCATATAGATAATGGTTAAACATGCTGATGAAAAGCCTGGAGAGCAAATTTCAAGAATCTCTGTAATTAGCAAGCCAATATTACCCAGATGAGACCACTTTCTACTTTGTTATTTCTAAAACAGACATTTTGAAACTGTGAAAAACAGCTGGCTGGAATTCAATTTGGCTTCCACTAAAGTGATGTTTTTGTAATGTTATATAGATAATGCAATACAGTGAACAGAATTAATCTCCTTATATTTATTTGTCTGTGTATAATTATTATAACTTTTAGAAATAGAGAAACAGGAAAATTTTAAGTTAACTTATATGTTATTGGGTGAAAGAGTTGTGGGAATCTCTAACTTCTTATTCGAGATCAATTTCTAACCCCTGCCCTATATTCTACCATTACTTTCTACAAAGTACCAAAACTGAGGAATAATAATAATGGAAGTCATTTTTTATTTCATACTAAAAGCAAAAATTTATATTTAAGGGCCTCAGCAATTTAACACTTTACCAACTAAAGCATATAATACTGTTCACTTGATAAGGAATGTACTATATCATATCACTAAATTATTCCACTAGATATGGACTTATCACAGAGATTGAGTACCAACACTGTTACTGTGCAAGACCTTATCTGTTGCCCTTGTTGCTGCTGTTAAGTGTCATCAAGTCAGGTCTGATCCATAGTGACCCTATGTACAATAGATCAAAACACTTTTCAATTCTGTGCCAGGTACATGATCTTTTTATGTATAAGTCTATTGTTGCAGACATTATGTCAATCCATCTAGTTGAGCATCTTCCTTTTGTCTTTGACCTGACATGCTCCCAAACATCATGGCCTTTTCCAGGCACCAGTCCCTCCCAACAACATGTCCAAAATACATAAGAAACAGTTTAGACACCCTTGCTTCCAACAAGCACTCTGGCTGCATTTCTTCTAGAATGGATCTGTTGGCTCTTTTGAGCAGTCTCCCAGGCCTACAGCACCTGGTATTCCCAGGTGGTCTCTCATTCAAGTACTAACCAGGCCCAACCCTGTTTAGCTTCTAAGGTTTGACAGGATCAGATGCCACAGTGGTATGTATGCAGGCTCTCTTGCCCTAGAATCCATTAACTAAAGTTCTTTCTCTGTTTTGAAGTAACAGAAATCACTAAAGAGTATTAAATTCTTCATTGAGATTAAACAGCAAAGTAGTTAATTGCATCGATCATATATAAAGTGAAAGGCCCACATTATAGTTAAACATGAATACTTACTTTTCATAATAAAACAATAAACCTTGAAATTAGAATTTCATGGTGGGATTGTACTATGTGGCAGACCAAGAAAGGCTCAAGCTTTTGCAAATAAATTGACTTATAGTGTTTTTAAAAATCTGCTCTTAAATGAAAGTTTTTAGAGACTTTTGACATTATGCAAATCTAAAAGTCCTGTGTGTCACAATAATGGTTGACTTTATTTATGGTAAAACATCTAGTTATATTAAAAATCAAAGTAATCATTCTGTGAATATATCTTCATGTTATATTGCTCCATAAAATTTGGATAGATCTATAATGTCTCAAGCACAATAACAGTTTATTTCTTAATTAAGCAAGACCCAAATTTAGCTTCCTGTTTGGTGAGCATCATGATTCAAGGTGTTAATTCTGGGACCTGGGCTCCTTCTAACTTTTCTATCAACCATGTTTAACATTTGGCTTCAGTAACCACCATTATCTTATACACAAAGTCAATGGAAAGGGAGGAGTACATCAAAAAAGGATAGAAATTATTAAATAAATTCATCACATTTTATTAGGGATAGAAGAAATCATGTGGTCTCTACATAGATACTAAGAGTACTGAGAAAAATCTTTTACCTCTGAATGAGTAATGCCTTCTCAGCCACAGCTTTGTATTATGTCAAAAAGATGACAATGACTCATTTTAAAAAAGCAAATGTGAAAAGTTTTTATTCCATTGCTATATACTTTATGCCAGCAGCCATTGCACCCTGGCATCCATCCTGCCTGATCTCAGAAACTAATTGGGTCGGCCTGGTTAGTCCTTGGATGGGAGACCACCTGGGAATGCCAGGTGCTGTAGGTGAGGGAGAAGGATCTGGCAACCCACTCCAAAAACAATCTGGCATTGAAAAACCTATGAATGGCAGAGAAGTACTGACAATAATGCCTGGCATGATATAGTGCTGGGAATGTTTCATGTGTTGTACATAGGGTCACTATGAATCAGACCCAACTTGACTGCACCTAGCAACAACAATGTATTGTATATTCAATGTAGTGACAGATAATACTTTCATTCCTTATTTCATCAGGGCAATATCCTAACATAACAAAAGATACACACATTCTCTAATAAATTTGAAAGTATAAAGACTACATCTGTGAATTTTTCCTGAATTTTCTCCTCAGATTACTAAAACAATAGATGCTTCCTTCCTTCCAGCATTCTAAGGAATCTCTAAAATTTAGAATAAACATATAAACATTTAATTATCAGAAAAGTACCACATAGCACATAAAGCCAATATTAAGGGATCACACTACAAATAGAATGAATATCTGGACAACCCAAGTTTAGAAAATTGATTTCCACAATTGCTGATACTTTATTCTTTTCCGCAAACCTCCAAATGAAATTAGAGAAATGCAACTAATTTGGTGTTCTGTCAAATAATTTTCTTTGTATTTAACATGAGACATTAATGAGGTTGAATAGTGCTTCCCCCAAATAGATGTCTACCTTGAATTTCAGAATGTGATATTTTTTGGAAATAGTCTTTGTAGATGTAATAAATTAATTTAAGATGCCATGATATTCTATTAAAATGGCCTCTAATCCCATGACTTCTGGCCTTAAGAAGAGAATCCAGACATAGAGACACAGAGAGAAAAAAGTCATATAAAGACATGTAGAGGGAAAAGGCCATGTGACAATGGAGACAGATATGGGAGTACTATAGGTACTAAGGCAAGGAATGCCAAAGATTTCCAGTAACCCATAAAAGTTCAGAAAGAGTTATGGAGTAGATACATCCTCAGATCCTCCAGGAAGAACCAATTTGCTGGGTCCTTGAATTGAAACTAAGGAGTCCAAAACTATGATTGAATAAATTTCTATTGTTTACATCACCAAGGGTCTGATAATTTGTTGCAGCAGCCCTAGGAAACAAATCCAGGGACTATTCCCAACAGGATATGCAGGGGATTACGGTAGGATTATCTTAGTTGAATTGTCATCACCCTTTTCATAGGCATTAAGTTCCCTTCCTGCATCTGCCTGTAGTACTTTCACTTCTCTCCTTCAGAAAGCCATTGGCTAGGAAGAAGCCACCACAGCACAAAACCCAAGAAAACACAACAAAGAACATGGACCTCATGTCAAGCAAAATAAGCCAGACTCAGAAAGACAAATATTGCATATTTTCTCTCATATATGAAATCTAAATTTGGGGTGGGTGGGGACAAAAACCTATATGTGTAATGTTAGATGTCAAAGTAAACAGGGAGGGCAGAAGAGAGGGAGTGAAGGGATAATGATGGAGTGTAAAAAAGCAAAGAACAAAATATAATTGTATGGAAATGCCATAATGAAGCCTATTATGTTGTATGCTAATTTAAAATTTAAAATATCAAATACAAAGAAAAAAAGGAAAAAGGAGAAAAGAAAAGAGATGTGGACCTAGTTACTTTAACTAGCATTTACTCTTCATCCTTTAACTTCTCTATGCCATCACTTATTTTGACAAGAGAATACTTTACTTTCTTTTTTATTACATTCCATAGTGTAACTCCACTTTTTGTGCTGGAAACCTTTGATAAGTTTATTATTGAGGAATGAGCATTAGGATCCTCCAGGGAGATTTAATAACAACGGAAACAAAATTGTGTTCAGTGTGTTTTTGTTTGTTCTTGTTTTGTTTTAAATATTCTTAGTGCTATATTACTTTTATAAAAGTTCACCAAAAGTTCTAGTTTTATCAAATTTATGTTGTTCAGTCAAGGATCAGGGCATCTTCACAGGAAAATGACTTTTAGAATGTCAATTGTTCTTGATTAAACCAATGAGCAAAAAAATCTTCGGGTGAATTATAATGACTCCCTGGGAGCCCCCTGAATAAATAGCATGGATTTACTTGACAATGCAACAGAATAACTCAGTTTTTCTCCTTACTCTCCAGAACAACACTGGCCTACTGTTTCCCAAATTAAAAGTCATTCTAGAAGTGGAATGGATATGAACCGAAGAATTCTACAGGTAAGGGGACTTGAAAGAGCATTTTCATTTAATTTTTTTCCCACAATAAATCTTTTGCTCCACTTTTGATTAAATTAGCCAGGCATTCAATAGCCTAGTAAGTGTAAGATAAATATTGAAATTCTCTGTATTAAAAGAGGTTTACAGTAGCATAGTTTACAGCAATCTAGCTTACTTGCTACCTGAAGTTGTATTTGTGGTTTCTCTTGAGATTGCTTATCCTATATTGCCTTGAAAATATCTGATGTTCAATAAGTTACAGGAAAAGTGCTCACTAGTTATGAAAAGTTCATTACTTTATTAAGAACTCTGTACACAAGTCTGATATTACCACCATCCTTATCTCAAATTCTTGAACCTTTAAAAACATCACCTTCAGGAAAATGTACCTGAAAGAGCAAGAGTCATCTCTTTACTTTGTTTAGACAGATTTCTCTCTTTTCCTTTCAATTTTTTAATGTCTGCCAGAAACAGTATTTTGGAAAATCACCCAATTCCCACTATGATCCCTGCTTTTCCATGTACTGAAATATTTGGGGATTTTTATCTTTGCAATAATATACTGGGAATCTCTTCTCTTTTGAAATACCTATCACCAACTACATAGAGCCCATGCTTTATTATATAATCACAAGATCTAAGCTCTTTGAAGAAGAATTTCAATTACTCCAAGTGTGTGTAGAAACGTTGCTCAGACATCTAAGTATCAGTGTTTAATACTATATACTAAAGGAAGGATAATAATTTACAGAGAAATTCAGGCTCAAGCAATTAATTACAATTAATTTGGCAGTAACCTAAAAAAATAGGATTATCCAAGTATAATGAATTTACAACACTTCAGATTAAGATGCCCAGGCTGACCAAGAACCTGGACTTAGCCCAAATGACCCCCTTATTTTAGGATTCTCTCTTACAGGCACCACTTCACAAATTCCTTTAAAAGATCACTAGATCAGAATGCTCTGGGCTAGAACAAAAGGCTGTAGATGTGGGCAGTAACTTCTGAGAACTCCCAGACCTCAAGATAATACAAATGGCATACTTTAGCAACTCAAAGCCCCACCTTATTTGACTTTCAATAGCAGACCCCTCTGCTTCTGAATGGCATACTTTAGCAACTCAAGGCCTCACTTTATCTGACTTTCACTTTCTCCACTCCCTCCTTCACTGCTTGTAACCAACAAGATAAGCCTTTACCCTGCAATGAGTAGGGGGTCCCAACACTGAACTGCTGGGCAGGTGAGGAGGGGTACCCTCCAGCTCGAGCTTTAATAAACGCTCTTTGTTATTGCATGCGACTTCGGACTCCCTGGTGTTCTTTGGAGAACTTGAACTTTGGGCACAACAAGATTATCTGAAAAAAATAATTTATTTTTTGTTCATAATAGAGAAAACAGGGATAAATTGTATGAAAAATAAAATTTTTTCCCTCTTAGCAAGAAAAGAAAACTCAGATTATAAACTATGTGAATTGCTGTGAATATATGTAAACTAAGTGTCTATATTTCTAAACTCTAAAAATTTTTCAGGCATGTATACAAATATTTTGTGAGAAAAATAGTCATGACATTTTGAGATAAATAATAAATCTATCTCAAATAAAATCATAGGCTTGAGGAATATTAGTTATCATTGGGAGAAAACATTATATTCCAATTCTACATTCTATTGTACAATTTCTTATTTTAAGAGGAAAAATTTTATTTGATATTAATTCCCCATATATGTCATAGTCAAGTATTATAGGAAAAATAGACCACCTTGTAGGTTAAAACCAGGTGAGAATCTTTGAGATGATCAATGAACAGTTTGCAGATGAAATAAAAATCATACTGGCACGAGTTATATCTGAAAATGGATTGAACAGTACATTAATTCATTATTTTTAATAATCAATCTAAGTTTTCATAAACTTCCAAGATAGTAAGCTTTTTTAGTTATAATGTTGTTGTTGTTAGGTGCTGTTGAATTAGGTCCAACTCATAGCAACCCTATGTACAATAGAATGAATCACCTTCTGATACTGTACCATGCCTGGCACTGTGTCAGTGCTCCTTTGCTGTTCCTGGGGTTTTCAATGGATGATTGTTTTGGGATTGCTTCTGGAGTGGGATGCTATGTCCTTCTCTTATAGTTATAATATAAACATCTTTTGAAGAACTAGCATACTTCCAGAGACCATAAGATTCCATATATTAAAGCTCCTTGGTGGCACTTTTTCTGAGACATTTTTGTAGAATTCTATATTAGATTTTGCCCAATTGTTATATTTGTGATTTTAAGCAAGTTACTTAATTTTTGTGAGACTTGGGTGCTTTATTTATTAAATGAGTTAGTAATATCTATGTTAAAAGGTGAAAATTAAGTAAGGTAATAAGTCAAAAAAACTTGTGTATACTAAACACTTTCTGGGTCTTTCTTCATGTTTAATTTGCAGGAGTTAATGTATTTTTGAAAGGAAGAAATTGAAGAATAAGAAGAATGAAGGATGGAAAAAAGGAAAAGGGAAGGGAAGAGGAGAGAGGAAAGAAGAAAGCAACTAGAGGTAGAGAATGTTATATTTTAAAAAATAGCAAATTATACCATGACACAGTGACTCACG
Source organism: Pedetes capensis (assembly GCA_007922755.1). NCBI lineage: Eukaryota > Metazoa > Chordata > Mammalia > Rodentia > Pedetidae > Pedetes > Pedetes capensis. The sequence goes on along the minus strand of VMDO01002758.1, from coordinate 24,274 downwards.
TCTTGGGAAGCAACAGCAGGAGGATTGAAAGTTTGAGGCCAGAGGCAACCTACACAACTTAGTAAGACCCTGTCTCAAAATGAAAAGTAAAAAATAGGTTGGGAGTGTGGCTTACGTGTAGGGCACTTACAAAAGCATATGAGAAGTGCTGAGTTTAATTCCCCAGTATCCTGGGAAAAAAAACACGCAGATTACATCCAAAATATGGGAATGGGAGAAATCAGAAGAGTTTGTGCATGTGATAAGAGGCAGTTTTGAATGTAAGTAAATTGTAGATCATAAGCCTATAGAAGACTTGCCATGGAGATCCTGAGTGCCTGGATTCCTTGGTCCTAGTTCCTTTATCAAGTAAGTGAGAAATTTTACAATGATTTTTGCTATGTAATAATGTATGTGATGATATAATAAATGTAACAATAATTTTGAGATGGAAGAAAAACAGAAAACATGAGATGTGCACTGAGAAATAATAGGAAAAAAGAAGTAGAAATTTTGTGCCCAGCAAGATGAGCCACTCCTCTCCTGGACTGTTCCAGGCTATATCCCTAGGATTTAGAACAATGTCTGACATATAGTGTCAGAAGTTCAATAGATAGATAAATAAGGGATATAAAAATGAATGGATTCTACGATTAAATAATATATGCAATTGATATAGCTGATATTAATGAGCTGATGTTACTGAATTCTAAATGTTTTGCTGAACTTGCTCAGGGCCCACCAATACAAGAAAAGACAAAGTTTTTTTAATGAACAACTGGTTATACATATTCCAAATAAAAGGTACATCTCTTTAAGTATCCTCCAATTACCACTTATAATGGTTGGTTGGTACACTTTTCACTCAAGACATATATCTAGGGTAAAAAATCTTGCCAAGAGAAGTGTTCCTTTTCAGGGCAGGTAAAAGAATACTTGAAATATAAATTGGATGATAATTTTAAGAGGCTAGATATAATCATATAAACAGACTACTCAAAAAAGAAGCAAATTCTGTAGTCCTATGTGGTAAATAGGAGAAGGACATGGCAATCCACTCCCAAAGCAATCCTGAAGCAATCAGCCATTGAAAACCTGTGAGGTTGCTGTGAGTCAGACTCCACTAGAAGGCACCTAATAACAACATGTGGTAAATAGAAGATAGTGTTAGTTAGCTTTTTTTTCATATTTTCCCTGAATACTGAACTTGAATTTCTTCTGTCTATTGAAAACACAACCATTGCAAAAGTATTGATAAGGGTCAGACTAGTATAAATATTTGTGAGCTGGGCATGATGAAGCATGCCTGTAATCTTAGCACTCAGAAGCCAGAGAAAGGAGGATTGACATAAGTTCTAGGCTACACAGCAAAACTCAGTTTCAAACAACAACAAAATTGTGAACTGAGAGATGTTTGAACCCATGTAAATTTCCTGTTCATATCATAAATTAGTATTCTAAAATAAGGAGAAAATAAATATAATATTATAGCCATTTAATGTAGCAAAATGAGTCTCACAGCATGATAAAATTTGGTGCCATGATAAGGAAGAATTTTAAATTAAAACACTGGCAATATGTAACTCAGTAACATCAAAGCACATGCTACAGGCTTTTCTGGAATCCTATAATATTTCTGAAGTTCCTTCTACATTTTTTATGGTTTTCACAGCTCCTACATTTCATTCAGATCAATTAGTGTGAATTGGACACCCACAGGTCACATGCCATTAAGCCAGGTGTTTGGCACACAGAAAGAAGGATATGGTAAACCTTTTCACAGTGGCGATCTTAGTTATATGCATGATATTTTCAATGGGAATGGAAGATGTTAAAGCAGCATTTGTAGTCTGCTTCTGTCACTAGTTTCAGGGTATATTATTTAATATCAGTTGACATCTCTCTGCTCCAACGATTACCTCTAAAATGCTGGGCTTCTCAAAAGCACATAAAAAAAATCAGCTTTTAAAACTGACTTTGATCTCTGTGGCCAGGAGGCACTCATGTAAAAGTTTAAGTTTCCTTTCACTCTCTGTGAAATATGATAGTTTTTCTTAAAAAAAAATTGTAGGAGTTACCACCAACACCTAAAGATGTATTCTCATATTACAATGTGTTATAGTTGATAGAGGCTGGGATTTAGCTCAGTTGTTAGAGCGCCACTCTGCAGTCTCTGAGGTCCCAGAGTTCGATTCCCAGCACTGCAAAAATGGGAGAAGAACGTGACAACTCACTCCTAAGGCAATCAGGAAACAATCTGCCATTGAAAACCATATGAGGGTCGCTATGAGTTGGACATGACTCGACAGCACCTAACAACAACAACAACATAGTTGATAGAGTGAATGAAAAATTTGATGACTGCCTCACTGAAAAATGACAATCATTAAGGTATCACAAATGTAGTGTATATCTTTGCTACAAAAACAGTCTTTGGCCAAAGATGTAACTCAATGATACATCACTTGGCAAGGCCCTAGGTTTGATTTCCATTCTATAAAAATGAAGAAGAAGAAGAAGAAGGAGGAGGAGGAGGAGGAGGAGGGGGGAGGAGGAGGGAGAAGGAGAAGAGGTAGGAGGAGGAGGTGGAGGAGCAGGAGGAGGAGGAGGAAGAAAATAAAATATTTGTAAGATTTTCTATGGTCTAGAAATAACTTCTTTCCAATAAGATGACATTTTTATGTCTATGTCAATTTTCCCACATTTGTTTGTCATTTTTCCATACTGTGGGGGATCGCATGTTGCTGTAATACTGAAAGCTATGCAACTGATATTTCAGATACCAGCAGGGCCACGCATAGTGGACAGATTTCAGATGAGCTTCCAGACTTAGACAGACTAGGGAGAAGGAACCTACAGCCTACTCTTAAAACAATTGTTGTTGTTGTTGTGTGTCGAGTTGATATCTGACTCATAGCGACCCTCATAGGGTTTTCAACAGCCAACTGTTTCAGGATTTACTTGGGAGTGGATTGCCAGGTCCTTCTCCCATTTTTGCAGTGCTGAGAATTGAACTCGGGACCTCAGAGATTGCAGCACAGAGCTCTACCAACTGAGCTAAATCCCAGGTCCTTAAAACAATTAACCATTGAAAATAGATGAATAGCAAAGAAGCAATGTTAAATATGTTGTTAGGTGCCATTGAGTTGGGTCCAACTCAAAGTGACCCTATGTACAATAGGACAAAACACTCCATGACACTGGTTATGCCTGGCAATATGTCATCACTTCTCTGCTATTCATAGGGTTTTCAATGGCTGCTTGTTTTGAGATTGGACTACTATGTCTTTCTTCCATTTTTGCACTACTGAGGATTGAACCTAGGGCCCCAGAGAGCACAGAACAGCACTCTACCCATTGAGCTAAACCCCAGCCCAATGTCAAATGTAATGCTGGAAAATGAGCCCCCATAGATTAGAAAGCACTCAAAAGAGGAATGGGAATGGGTTGCTTCCTCAAAGTAGAGTTGACATTAATAACAGGAATGGAGTAAAGCCCCAGGGATCTCCATTTGTTGAAGTGGCATGACTCAATATGAGAGGAAACAACTGTAAACATCCATTAATATTTGGAATGTGGAATGGAGGGCATAAACATTGGCATTCTAGGCATCAGTGACCTAAAATGGACTGGCATGGAACATTGTGAATCAGATAATCATATGGTCTACTATGTCAGGAATGACAACTAAAAAAAAAAATAGGGTTACACTCATCATCAAAAAAGACATCTCACGATCTGTCCTGAAGTATAATGTTGTCAGTGATAGAATAATATCCATATTCCTACAAGGAAAGCCACTTAATATGACTGTAATTCAAACTTACACATTCACCACAAAAGAAGAAAGGGAAAATTTTTACCAACTTCTGCACTCTAAAATAGATCAAATATGCAATCAAGATGTGCTGATAATTACTGGTGGCCAGAATGCAAAAGTTAGAAACAAAGTTAGAAACCTCAGTAATTGAAAAATATAGCCTCGGTGACAGAAAATATGCTGCAGATCATAGCATTGGTAGAATTTCATGAGACCAATGACCTTTTCATTGAAAATATCTTTTTTCACCAACATAAAAGGCAACTATACACATAGAATTCATTATATGAAACACACAGGAACAAAATAGACTACATTTGTAGAAGGCGACAATGAAAAACCTCAATATTAGAAGTCAGAGCAAGACCAGATGCTGATTTGGCATCAGACCATCAACTGCTCCTACACAGGTTCAAACTGAAACTGAAGAAAATTAGAACAAGTATATGAGAACCAAGGTCTGACCTTGAGAATATCTCTCCTCAGAGCTCAGAGACCATCTCAAGAACAGAATTGATGCATTAGACACTAATGATCAAAGACAACCAAACTCTGCCATGACATCAAAGACATCATTCATGAGGAAAGCAAATGTAATCCCAGCAGCTCGGGAGGCGGAGGCAGGAAGATCGCAAGTTTGAGACCAGAGGCAGTCTATGTAACTTAGCGAGACCCTGTCTCAAAAAGTAAAAAAATTGGCTGGGGCACAGCTCAGTAGTCCAGCACTTGCAGAGCATGCAGGCGCGAGGCCCTGGGTTCAACCCTCACTACCACCAAAAAATAAAAATAAAAAATAAAAAATAAAGAGACAAGAAAAAAGAAAGGACCAAATTATGTGTCAAAAGAGACCCTGAAACTTGCCCTTGAACATCAAGTAGCTAAAGTAAAAGGAAGACATGATGAAGTTAAATTACTAAGCAGAAGATTTCAAATGATAGCTCCAGAAGACAAAATCAAATATTATACTGACATGTGCAAAGAGCTGGAGATAGAAAACCAAAAGGGAAAAACACAGTCTATTTTTCTTCAGCTTAAAGAATTGAAGAAAAAATGTGTTCCTCAAGTGGCAATAATAAAGGATTCTAAAGGGAAAATATTAAATGACACAGAAAATATCAAGAAAAGATATAAGGAATACACAGAATCATTATATCACAAAGAATTGGTGGATATCAACTATTTCAAGAAAAGGTATATGATGAGGAACCAATGGAACTAAAGGAAGAAGTGGAAGCTTCCTTGAAGGGACTAGCAAAACACAAGGTTCCAGGAATGGATAGAAAACCAATAGAGATGTTTCAACAGATGCAGCACTGAAAGTGCTCCCTTGCTTATACCAAGAGATTTGGAAAATAGCTACTGGGCCAACTGACTGGAAGAGATCCATGTTGTTGTTGTTGTTAGGTGCCGTCGAATCAGTATCCAACTCATAGCAACCCTCATAGGGTTTTCAATGGCTGACTGGTTCAGGACTGCCTTGGGAGTGGATTGCCAGGCCCTTCTCCCATTTTTGCGGTGCTGGGAATTGAACTCGGGACCTCAGAGACTGCAGCACAGTGCTCTACCAGCTGAGCTAAATCCCAGCCCTGGAAGAGATCCATATTTGTGCTTATTCCCAAGAAAGGGGATAAATGCAGAAATTATCAAATGATGTCATTAATATCTCATATAAGTAAAATTTTGCTAAAGATTGTTCAAAAGTGACTGTAGTAGTATGTTAACAGGGAACTGCCAGAAAATCAAGCCAGATTCAGAAGAGGGTATGGAACCAGGATATCACTGCTGATGTCAGATGGCTATTAGCCAAAAGCATAGAGTAACAGAAAACTGTCTATGTTTTATTGACTATGGAAAGGCATTTGACTGTTGGATCATAGCAAATTATGGATAACATTGCAAAAAATGTGAAGACAAGGCCACTTAATTGTACTCATGAGGAATCTTTATATAGACCAGGAGGTAGTCATTCAAACAAAACAAATAAACATTTCTTGGTTTAATGTCAGGAAAGGTGTGCTTCAAGGATATATCCTTTCACTATAACTCTTCAATCTCTATGCTGAGCAAATATGCTGAGAAGTTGGACTTTATGAAGAAGACTACAGCATCAGGATTGGAGGAAGAATCATTAATAACCTGTCTTATTCAGATGGCACAACTTTGCTTGCTGAAACTGAAAAGAATTTGAGACATTTACAGATACAGGTCAAAGAATAGAGCCTTCAGTATGAATTGCACCTCAACATCAAGAAAACAAATATCCTTACAACCAAGAAATCAAAAGACACGTTGCCTTGGGAAAAGGTGTTGCAAAAGACCTCTTTTAAGTGTTGAAAGCAAAGATGTCACATTGAAGATGAAGATGTGCCTGACTCATGCCATAGTATTTTCAGTTGGATCATATGCTTGTGAAAGCTGGACATTGAATAAGGGAGACAACAGGATTGACGCTTTTGAACTATGGTGCTGGAGACAAACATTGAATGTATCATGGATTGCTAAAAGAATCAACAAATCCATCTTAAAAGAAGTGCAAACAGAGTGCTCCTTAGAAGCAAGGATGTCTAGAATGTGTCTTATGTAATTTGAACATGTTGTCAGGAGGGAACAGTCCCTGGAGAAGGACATCATATTTGGTAGGGTGGTTGGTCAACAACAAAAATATAGGTAGGCCCTCAACTAGAATAACTGACACAGTGTCTGCAACAATGGGTTTAAATATGAAATAAAAGATTGTGTGCATGGGACAGTGTCAGGCAGTGTTTCATTCTGTTGTCCATTGGATTGCTGTAAGTTAGACCTGACTAGACAGCACTTAACCACATGTCCATTTTCACTATACATAAGAAATAATAGAATTTGCTGGGTGCAGTGGTGCATGCCTGTAATCCCAGCGGCTTGGGAGGCGGAGGCAGGAGGATCGCAAGTTCGAGACCAGAGGCAGTCTGTGTAATTTAGCAAGACCCTGTCTCAAAAAATAAGGGGGGGGAGCTGGGGTGCAGCTCAGTGATCCATCACTTGCAAAGCATGCAAGCACAAAGCCCTGGGTTCAACCGCCAGTACCACAAAAAAAAAAAAAAAAGGAAAAAGAAAAAGAAATAATAGAATTAGAGAAGTTTATAACTAAAGAATTCATAGCTGTTTCCAAAATATCTTGTCTTTAGGCAATTTGCCAAATTTGTAAGCTAAAATTTTAAATTAGTCATCACAACTACAGTAAACTGACTGAAGATTCTTTTTCACTTTTTCATTTTTTAAATAACTATTAATGACTGTAGCGAAACACAAATGAATTATGAAGGCCAAACCCAGTCCATGTGTACATTACAGCTGAATATCATTGATTAATTCTGAACTCTTGAAAAGTAAAACCTGTTTCTGAATTTGTTTAATAAGCTCCCTAATGCAACTTGTATACCACTTTAAGTCACACTTGAGAAAGAAAACATTTCCATAGGTCATTATTAAAATCTGAGTGTCAGTTAAAATGGGCACTGCAATAGTTTATCATTATTATATTTATTTTCTTCTAAGAAATGCTCAGGTGGTGTAGTTCATGTAGAATTATCTGTTACATTTAGGAAACTTTGACTTTAGTGTTCTAGTAGAAATTCACTTACTACTAAAAACTTACACAAACCCCTTTTAATCAGCATTTTCTCTTAGATAAACATTAGTAGAAAAGGTTAAAAGAGTCAACTAAAATAGGTCTTCTATTCAGATTCTGCCTTATTTTATACTTTCTATATCTGCCTTTCTGTAAGGCAGAGTAACTGTGATAGATACTACAAAACTCCTAGAGTCTGACACCTGGATTCAGGTCTTATCTCTACAACTACTTCCTTGTAATACTACTCTACTTTCTTTGGATGAATTCTTAAGTCTCTTACTGCCTAGGCCTGCACTTAAACTTTGATTGCAATGAAGGCAGGTTTGTTTTCTCTAAGCAAACGTCTGTCCTCTTGTTGTAGGGATACAGCCTAGAGAGATAGAGAGAAGACAGGAGTCAGCCTGGCTCAAGGCCTATCTAGCCCACCTGGAGGCCTAATATCTGTTTCCCAGGGCAAGATGGCCCCTGGTGACCTCTACCCCACATCCTGGCCTCTAACTAAAGCTTTTGGCATTGAGCCCATGAGGTCAAGACAAAGATGGCTCCTGCCCTCTTCGGACCCCTTGACAACTGATAGGCTGCAACCTAATCACCCGAGGACTCCCAATTGGTCAGTTAACACCCTATGATTGGTCACCCATTTTCACCTAATTTGCATCTATCTCCTGATTGGTTATGCCCTAACCACACTTTACCACCTGATTGGTTAAGCCATAGTCACCCACTATTATGTGCTAGCTTCTGACTGGCCCATAAAGGTTTATAAGCACAGTGTGCAAGGTACTCAGGGTCCATTCCACTGACTCCTTAGGGAAGGGCAGACAAGAGAGCACCAATAAAGAGCCATTTCCAGAAGAGCTCCTGGAGTTAGCATCATCTGTTGACAAGGAGTGGCTGAGAGCATAAACCTCTGAACTGTCCCAAGGGAACTGGTTGAAGAGGCTGAGGGGGCATGATACTCCATCAACACTCAAGTCACCAAATCACTCAGTTCACAGCCTGGGTGACACCTCACACTCTATCTACATTATTCTTCTATTTTTGAAGTAATAAAAAAGGTCTACCTTAACAGCAATGTGAGAAAGTTCATTTGCACTCTAGGCTCAGTTCTATCCTTTTTCCTTTTCAGAGTAAGCAACCTATAGTGAGCCCAGCTGCTTCTTTTCTTCCGCTTCAGGCATATGAAGGGCTAATCTGGCCTGTCTTCCACTGGGTGATAAAATCTCCCTAATGCTGGGGTTCTATATTTACAAATCCATTGGACTAGTAGACTTACAGCCACATGCTCCAACTTGGCCTCTATCAATACGATGGTAACATGTTGGCCTCCAGCTTTATTTTTTGCTTTATTTCTCCACTTATGAACCAGATGATAGAAGAGCAATGCTATTAATTGGAGATGCTCTTGCAGACATCAATATTTATTTCTTGCTGGTTGATCACCTATTGCTTACTTACCTTTATCATTTTTTTTTCCAGAAACACATTTTAACTCCCACAGCAAACAGGAACACTTGACCTCATTTTTAAAATGTGGAAATAAGATTTACAAAAGTTAACCAACTGTCCAAGATAATAAAGTTAGTAAAAGGGAGATATAGAACTAACTTAGGTTTGTTTCACTTGATACCCCACTCTGTCCTTCCTGCTATACAGCATTCATTATATATGAATGGCACTGTCCATGCTTGGGATTAAAAGGTACTAAATAAGTATTGCTTTAACAAATTACCATAAAATTAGTGATTTGCAATAACACTAGTTTATGAGCTTGTGGTTCTGTAGGTCAGAGATATGAATAGACTCAGCTCAGTTGTATACTCAGACTATCACAAGGACAAAATGAAGATGTCAGCTGAGATGAGCTGTTGTCTAGAGGGACTGAGAAAGAATCCACTTCCATGGTCACATACTGTGGAAGGATTCAGTTCCTTGTGGCTCTTTGCTGCTGTTAGCCAGGGGCTACCCTCACAAGACTGAGACTACTCACATACTTTATCACTGTATCCCACTCTCTTTTGAAATAACCAATGAGGAGTTGAGTTCTTCTTGTGTTTCTAATTGCTCTACTCTTCTTTTCTACTGAATAAAAAAAATAAATTCTCTCCTTCAAAGGCTTCAAGTGATTAAAATATTCCCATTCATATAATCCAGGATAATCTCCTAATCTTTTAGGGTCAACAATCTTGTGACCTTAATTACATCTACAGAGTCCCCTGGTCATGTACTTTAATATATTTTATGACATGATGATCATCATGTTTAAAGTCTGGGAGTAGTAATTGGGTATAAATCTTTTTGAGGGAGGGGAAGGCCATTCTCAGAATTCATCCTACCATAAATTCTACATGAGAAATAATCACATAAAAAATCTTCATATCTAGGAAGATTTTTAACAGTGCTAATAAGTTTTTCTAATAATTAAAATAATTGGAATGACTATCCATTCTTCAAGTGTCATCCTTATATACTCCCACCAAAAAGTGATTCTCTTTAATGTTAGCATCTGATAGTTTCAAAGTTATTCTCCTCACTGAAACTATAAAGTTTATCATAGACAAGATCTAAACTTTGAATTAGTCATTCTAGATGTTCATCTTTTTTTCTTGACTTTTACATTTTTCAAATTAATTGTGAAAAATACCCTTTCATTGTGTCAATAGTGCATTCAAGAATCAAACAATGATTTCATAGAAAGCATGCTGGGGGCAAAAATTATTTTTGAGACTGAAACTCCACAAGCTTCCTCATAAACTCTTACATGAAACTCACATTGAGCTGGGGATAGTGGCGCACATCTTTAATACCCATGCCTCAGAAGGATTGCAAATTTCAGGCCAGATACAGCCTGCATAACTTAGTAAAACCTTGTCTTGAGGCAAAAATCAAAAAGAGGCTGAGGGTACAGCTCAGTGTTACTGAACTTGCAAAGTGTACAGGAGACCCTGGGTTCAGCCCCACAACACTGGGGGAAAGAAAATCCTCATATCCACCATAAAGAGTATCTACAGCCAGTCAAAAGTAAAATACAGCATTTTGCTTGTCATGCTTTTTTTTTGGTAGCAAAAATTTGAGCATAATTGAAAGTTAAAGCCCATCTGGCTGTCACCATATTTCAAATTGTACATCCTCTAAATTCATAGAGAACTCTTTCTCCCTTGATTTCTTTCCAGATGTCCTGACATTTCACTCCCTTAGTTTTTGTTCTTTGTTGTTAGGTACCCTTGCTGGATCTGACCCATAGCTACCCTATGTACAGTAGAATGAAACAGTTCCCAACACTGTGCCATGCACACGATCTTTTATGTTTGAGCCTGTTGTTGCAACCACTACACTTTTTCTCATTTTGAGTCCAGAACTATATTTGATAGAAGTTCTCTGCTATTCATAGAGTTCTCAATGGCTAATAGTTTGGGAAGGGGGCTTCTGGGTCCTTCTCCCTGCTCTGCCTTAATCTGGAAGCTCAGCTGAAACCTGCCCACCATTTATGGCCCTGCCAGTATCTGAAATATTAGTGGCATAGCTTTCAGCACCACAGCAACATGCAAGCCCCCACAGCATGACGAGTTAACAGACACATGGGGTTTTGTTCTTTACTACCTCATTTTTATGTACCCTTTCTACTGTCTTCTCTCTGTTATAGTGTACACAGTGCTCCCTTGCATCCATGAAAAAATTGGTTCTAGGACTCTCCAGAACTGCAAATTCCAAAATTCATGAATGCTTAAGTACCTTATATAAAATGGCACAGAATTTAGATATTATCTACACACATCTTCCCATATACTTTATGTTATCTCTTGGTTACTTATAATACTTAATAGAAGGTATATGCTATATGCATAGATGTTATGATGTATTGTTTAGGGAATAATGACAAGAAAAAAATGTATACATGTCCAATACAGACACATATTTTTTACCTGCACTTCACTGAAACTGTGGATGCAAAAACTAGGGAGAAGAAAATCCAACTGTACTTCTCTCCTCAATTATGATGCCCTGTCTTATAATTTCAAGTAGTCAGATGATATTTTGGCTAATTAATCAGAAGCCTATCCATCTGAAAACTACTGGTAATTAACATAATTTTTAACTGTTGCAATTCTAATTTGTAATGATGGCAGTTTTCCCAATGCCGAAATGTAAGGATTTAATAGCATCATTGAAATATGCTGTATCAGTTCTTCCCAATTTTGAATATATCAAGTGTCTTTAGCATATAGTTGCTGATAGTCTTAGCACAAGGTTATTTTCTGGGAAAGAAGCTTAACAGAATTACTGTGGGCTTCTTATATTAAATAAGGGAGTGATAATCAGGCTTAAAAAATAATGACTTGTTTTGCTCATTAGGTGAATGAATGTAGAAAATGACTCATCAGTTCATAAATTTGCCATAATGCTGTCTTTGATGTCAGCCAGCAATAAGATCCAGATTAGAAGAATCATAGCAGGAGGCTCAAAAGATTATAGAAAATTGTTGTTAAAAAAAATGACTTGACAACATTTAAATTTGTTATCCTTTCACAAAACAATGTAGTCAGCCAATTGCTGAATTCTCAGCACACCGTTTGCCTCTTCTTGAATTATATTCCGTTTGTAGAAACATGATGTGTTTTTGTTCTACATGGGCAGGACAGAAGGTTTACCAGCTTGAACTGGTATTTCTGTGCAAAACTGTCCGGCACCCCACTGATACTAAATGTGTCATTAACCTTCTACCTGGGGTGTTTATTACCTTTACTTAGACAATATTCACAAATGCCCTTATCAACATAATGAAGTCAAGGCAGCAATCAATGTCTGCTCTGTTGTCTTTTATTTCTTGAAAGTGCAACTGCTTTTCAAAATCAAAACTTATGATCTAATAGTAAAGATGTGCCTCATTGTACAAAATACCAGTACTTATCTTTCTTAAAACAAAAGGTGGAAAGACTTGAATGACCCTAGAATTTATTATATGAGGAGATTTCTTCAGAACAAAAAAGGGCAACATAACAGTTGCATTGGAACACTATACACAAAACAGGGACTCTACTGGGCAAATCAGTATATATGCTTACCCTATCTAAAAGGAATTTCAAAAACAATACTCTCTTTTTTTGCAATTTGAAAATGTTAGAAGTTTCAAATTGGGCTTTCATTTAAAATTTTTGATACTAACGGACCTCCCAAAGCTTATTCAAGCAACTCACATTGGTATATAACATTTTTTAAAATGTCAGAAGTCTCAATCCAATCATACTCCAAACAATCAAAACAAATATCTTGGAAGGATGAATTTTACCTTGTAGGAGTTTTCACAACCTTTGCCTTCTTTTTTAACTTACTATCATTTTTTTAAAATCAGTTTCTTTTCTTGACTTTTTAAGAGATATCCCAACCTTGAATAATATTTGCATATCAGAACTGTATACCAGCACTTCATAAAATGTTTTTCGCCAATTAGAACTCTCCATCATTTCATTCTGGAGGCAAAATATCTGATCCATATTGTTGTTAGGTGCTGCCAAGTCAGTGTCCAACTTATAACAACCCTATGTACAACAGACTAAACAATATTGTGAGTGCTTCTCTTCTATCCATAGGGTTTTCAATAGCTGACTTTTGTGGGGGGAGTGGGCTGCTGGGTCCTTCTCCCAAGTCTGATCCCTATGTCCTATCAAAAAGTAATTTATTAAAACTATTAAAAGGAAGTAGTTTTCATTTCAGTTTAAAAAGTCATTGCCCTTGCTCTGTAGCTTGGTTTCACTGTTGGTTGTTTGGAGACTCCCCCCCCCACACTTTCTCTCTCTCTCTCTCTCTCTCTCTTGCCCAAATACAATAAACTATATAATTAATATTTTTATTTTGATTAGATATAACTATTAGATATAACTATATAACTATTGCCTGCAGCGGTAGCCCTGTGGCATCCGATCCCGTCAGATCTCGGAAGCTAAGCGGGGTCGGGCCTGGTTAATACCTGGATGGGAGACCGCCTGGGAACGCCAGAAGCTGTAGGCTTGGGAGAAGGACCTGGCAACCCTCTCCCAAAAATCAATCTGCCATTGAAAACCCTATGAACGGCAGAGAAGCACTGACAATAGTGTTTCCCCTGTTGTACAGAGGGTCGCTATGAGTCGGATACCGACTCGACCGCACCTAACAACAACAACAACATATAACTAGTAGATTAACAATTTTTGTAGCCCTGCAAAGACTTACATCACTTAATTGTTAACAGATATTTTTGGATCTGTGTGTGTTTCATTCTGTGTGTTAGACTCTCTTGAGATACTGGGGATATATTAGAAGGCCTGGGAGTCATGCTGGGCATGGTGGTGCATGCTTATAATCCCAGCAACTCAGGAGACAAAGGCAAGAGGATCTCAAGTTCAAGGCCAGAGGTAGTCTGCATAATTTAGAGAGACCCTGTCTCAAAAAAAAAAGTAAAAACATGGGCTGAGGGTACAGCTCAGTGGTACAGCATTTGAAGAGCAGGCAAGCATGAAGCCCTGGATTCATCCCCCAGTACCCCAAAGAGAAAAAAAAACCTGAGTCAAAGATCTTGCTTCAAGGAATTTATATTCTTGTGGGATAACAAAAAGAAAATAAACACAATGAAAAAATTAACAAGATTCATTATAGTAATCAACTCTATGAACAAAGTCCCTGAAGAGTTGACATTTAAATGAGGAGCATAATGAAGTACAAAGAAGTAGTACAAATGTAGGACAATGGATCTTTGGGTATGTGAATATATCTAGGATTATCAAGGAGCCCAAAGTAGACTGATTGGGACAAAGGAAGCAGAGGAAAATGAGGTGGGCAGAGGCCAAATCATGCACAGATCAGCATGCATCTATAATTCAGTGAATTAAAACCAGAAGGCTATAATTTGATGTTGTTAGATGTCACTCTTAGTGATCCTATGTACAACAAAACAAAACACTCCTCCATTCTGTGCCAGGCAAACAATCTTTATGTTTAAGCACATTGTTGTAGACACTGTGTCAATTCATCTGGTTGAGGGTCTTTCTTTTTTTTTCATTGACTTGCCCCTCTCCTTAGCATGATGTCCTTCACCAGGAATTGGTCCTTCCTGAAAACATGTCCAAAATACTTAAGAGGCAGTCTAGTCATCCTTGCTTCCAAGGAGCACTCTGGTTGCACTTCTTCTAGGACAGATTTGTTGGTTCTTTGGACAGTCCATGGTATATTCAATATTTGTCTCCAACATCATAATTCAAAAGCATTAATTCTTTCTCTTATTTAACATCCAGCTTTCACAACCATATGATGCAAGTGAAAATATCATGGCACAAGTCGGGTACATCTTCATCTTCAATGTGACATGTTTACTTTTCAACTCTTTAAAGAGGTCATTTGCAACAGCTTTTCCAAATGCAATACATCTTCTGGTATCTTTTATTTTTTTTTCTGGTACTGGGGTTTGAGCCCAGGGCCTCACACTTGCATGCTTTGCAAGTGCTGTACCACTGAGTGGCAACCCCAGCCCATTTTTTTGCTTTACTGTTTGAGACAGTGTCTTGCTAGATTATGCAGACTACCTCTGATCTCAAACTTTCAGTCTTCCTGCCTCTGTCTCCTGCATTGCTGAGATTACAGGTGTGTACCACCACACCCTGTTCATCTTCTAATTACTTAACTGCTGTTTCTGTGGGTGTTTATCATACAAACAAGTAAAATAATATCTTGGACAGCCTCAATATTTTCTCTATTTATCATGAAGTTGTGCACTTACCCAGTTCTAAGGATATTTGTTTTCTTAATGTTGAGGCACAATTCAGATCCAAGGCTGTGTTCTTTGATCTTCATTAGTAAATGTTTCAAATCTTCTTCACTTTCAGCAAGCACAGTTGTGTCATCTGCATAACACAGGATGTTAGTGAGTCTTCCTCCAGTCATGATGTCACATTCTTCATAAAGGCAGTTTCTCATTATTTACTCATCATAGAAATTGAAGAGGAACAGTGAACAGATATAGCCCTGACACATACCTTTCCAGATTTTAAACCAGACAATGTTTCCTTATTGTGTTCAAACAACTGCATCCTGGTTCATGTACAGATTCTTCATGAGTACAATTAAGTGCTCTGGTATTCCCATTCTTTGCAATTTTATCCATTATTTGCTATGATCCACACAGTCAAATGCCTTAGCACAGTCAACAAAACATACATAGATAACTTTCTGGTATTCTTTGCTGTCAGCTAATACCTATCTGACATCAGCAATGATTCCCCTGTGTCCAGGCCCTCTTCTGAATCCAGTTTGATTTTCTGGTACTTCCCTGTTAATACACTGCTGCAGTCATTTTTGAGTGATTAGCAAAATTTTACTTTCCTATAATATTAATACCATTCAATAATTTCCACATTGGTTGGATCCCCTTTCTTGGGGGGATGGACAATATATGGATCACTTCCAGTCAGTTGGCCAGGTAACTCTTTTCCAAATCTCTTGGCATAAACAAGTGAGCACCTCCAATGCTGCATCTGTTTGTTGAATCATCTCAATTGGTATTCCAGGAATTCCCAGAGCCTTGTGTTCTACCAATTCCTTCAGGGCAGCTTCCACTTCACCCTTCAATACCATTGTTTCCTGATCATATGCAATCTTTTGAAATGGTTGCTCATCTAGCAATTCTATTAGGTATAATGACTCTGTTTATTCCTTCTGTCTTCTTTTGATGTTTCATGCATCATTTAATATTTTCCCTGTAGAATCCTTCACTATTGCCATTTGAGGCTTGAATTGTTTCTTCAATTCCTTAAGCTTGAGAAAAACAGATAGTTTTCTTCCCTTTTGGTTTTCTATCTTCAGCTCTTTGCACATATCATTATAATATTTCATTTTGTCTCTTTGAGCTGCCCTTTGAGTGACATGTAAGTATAATTTCTAGACCCAACTCAACAGTACGAGTACCTACAACAACAACAACTACCCTGATGGCCTGGGGTTTAGCTAAGTGGGCAGTGCATTGCTTCACAATCTCTGAGACCCAGGCACCACAAAAATAGGAGAATGATATGGCAATCCACTCCTGAAGCAATCCTGAAATAATCAGCTATTGAAAACTCTATAAGGGCTTGTATGAATTGGACCTGACTTGGCAGCATTTAGCAACAATAACAAGTACTTTGATAGTTGTAAATAGACAAAATTTATATCCTGTGTTTCCTTTATATATAACATAAATTCTTTCCCAAAAGAATCATATGTAAAAGGACTAGTAACCTTGTATTCTTCTAGTATACTCATCAGAATCAAAAGGATGACAAAGAGTTGCAGTGGCATTGTTGCAAGATCTCTATCTTTTAACATCTCATTTGAAGCTAATAGTATGATCTTATGAACTAGTCTCCTTCACAAAGCCCCAAGAATCCGAAATTCACGAGGTACAAATGGACCCAGGGTACTTTCACCTTGCAAAGCCACTTAATTTTATCAGCCTTTCCATGATAATTAGAAATGCATCCTAAAGAAAAATGAAATGCATCCCTAAAGAGAAATGGTAGACATAACTGTTAAGTAACTTGTTTCCTTTGAGTTTGGGAGGACAGATGTTACATCAAAGTTAAACATTTTTCTCTTGACATCAGCATTTTATTGGACCTTTACTTGTTTATCTATGTATTTACTTTTCAGTACATTTTAAAGAACAGAAACTAATAATATATGGGGCTGGATTTTATTATTTTTGTTTTGTTGTGTTAGTCAGTGTGTCATGATATGCCATCCTAATTTTCAAATGAAGTTTTAAAAATTGAATAGCTGTTGATATTTTTAGGAAAATTATAATGCCACATTTTCTTTAATAATATCTGTAATGTTTTAATGCCTATACATATTACAGATATTCAGCTAGAAACATCAATACATTAGTAAATTGCTAATGGCATCTGTATAAATGCAGTAGGGTGGTGTTTGCCAAATCATCCAATGAATAGATAGAGCAGAAGAATATGTGTGCATCTGAAAGACTTTCCTTTGGGCAGGTTTGTTTACCTGCATAAGAAGGTATAGCAAATTGTTTTGTGGGATTGCCCTTCTCAATAGTAGTGATGAATAATTTTCATTGCAAATGTTTCACAAAAGATTTTACCATTTTGCGTTGCCAAAACTACTTACAGTCTCATAGGGTCCTGTTTGTGGTAGGCCGATGTAAATTTGATGATCCATCCCAATATTTAGAGATGTGGTTTTAATGGTACCATCATTATTGGAGCTGTCCTTTACAAAGAAATTCTTAGCCACTAGTAGTAAATGACAGATGTGATAATTAACAGACTGAGGCAAAGCCAAGGTTGATGTTCTAATAAACAGGTCATTAACTTTGGTAATGACCAATTTGAGAAGATGATTGTTATTACAAACTATATTCCATGAGTTATGACAGCAACAGTATAACTTTAAAGTACATCTAATGGTCAGATTATAATGAGAAGTATTATAAAACAACAGATATTTCTTATATGTCACCTTGCCTATTTTTCGCTTTATACATTTGCCAAATGTGATTTTATATAAAGCACAACTTATTAAATGCCTAATTAAATTCATAGAAATAATGAGCCTTTCCTTTGAGAGTCAAATGAATACCCTTGTCAATGGTATTTTTAAAATTCTTCCTAGTGTAAACTTGCTGTCATATTAACAATTCTTTCCAGAGTCTACAAATGATGTTCAAATGAATTGAAGAGATTTAGAGATTAGAATCATTTCAAAAATATGTTGGAAAGAAAATTAGTAGTAAATTTGTCTTCTTCTTGAACTAATATAAGAATTCCCTCTGAAATATCTAATGTAAATTTTCTTTAAAATTTTTCTACCTGAATATTAATTATCAGAATATTTATGAGGTGCAGTGGTACCTGCCTGTAATATTAACAATTTAGAAGGCAGGATTGCGATTTTCAAGCCAGATACAGCCCAAATAACTTAGCAAGACTATGTTTTAAAAAATGAAATTAAAATGGGCCAGGAATGTAGCTCAATAGTAGAATACTTGTAAAAGCATACAAGGAACCCTGGATTCAGCCTCCAATTACCTCAAAATAAATAAATAAATGAACAGGAGAATCCATTCCATCTGAAACAACCATTCTTTCTATAAATTTCTCCCTAATAGAGAAGTAATTTCTGTAAAAAATAAAAAAGCAAATTATATTCATTTTATAAAATATAAATTTAAAAAGGCTTGGAAATATTTTATGCTTTTTTATGCCTTCTCTGCTCTAATTAAATATGCTAGGGAGTCATTTTGAATTTTGCAATTGTTTCTTATGTGACATGGCTTTCTGATCCTTCACTGTGGAAATTCCTTTTTCTTGGCTAAGGAACCAACCCTTTGCCAAACTTATTTTATCTTGTTTGCTTCCAATTAGCCTGCAGCCATAGGCGCCAGCTTCCAATCTTGTCAGATCTCAGAAGCTAAGCAAAGTCAAGCCTGGTTAGTATTTGGATGGGAGATAGCCTGGGAATACTGGGTGCTGTAGGCTTGGGAAAAGGATCTGGCAGCCTACCCCTAAAAATCAGCCACTGAAAACTCTTTGAATGGTAGAAAAGCACTGACATCAGTGCTGGAAATGGCACGATGTCAGGTAGTATTTCATCTGTTGTACATAGGGACTGGACTGCACCTAAAAACAACAGCAGCTTCCAATTTAGAAACCACAAAAGCTAAATCTTCACTTTCCCACCCACCATTGTAACTGGAAGTGACCATCCTCAGTAACACTGGGCAATGAGGGGTAAACACATATCACTAGTAGCTTCTGGGAAATATGTTTCCTCATCACAAGCTTAGTACTCTCTCCCATTCTTTCTTACTTAAATATTGTCAGGATTACCTGTGTCTGAAGGCATTATGTTTCCTGTCTAAGGACAAAGTACCAATATGCTAGGCAAAGCATACTAGAAAATCGAAAGATCCTAAGTACTTGAAAATATCATGTAGTAGATGAGTCTAAACATAAAAATTTCATAGTAAGTGAGGGAAAAAAGCCAAAAATATTGAAGATACTGAATTGAGTTTTAGGTCCATTTCCTAGAGAGTGAGGGGAATGAGTCTTTTTTCCTCTTGGCACTTCCTTTTGGTTTCTCTCTAATCATTATTTGCTCACAAGAGGTATGCTCTGTCATAAACCACATAAGCCACAAAGCATTCCCTTTGAACCACAGGAAGATTGGCCTTTCTACACCAATATCTCCTTTCTCATCTTTCTTAATTTCAGAGTGTGATGTCCAAGTTGCAGCAATGGTCTTACAATCTGTCCCACTTCTTCACCACTATGAAAACCCACAAGAGGTCTTGTTGGGCTTTCCTAGACTTTCAGACTCATAAGACTACCAAAGACAACACATGACATAAATGAGCTTAGAAAGATATAGGACAGGAACAAAACATGCCAGCTTCACAGTGCTGGTTTCCTCTCCAAAAAGTATCTTCAGGCAATCCAGCCACCAGTTCCAGGTGCCATAAGACAAGATCCTTAAGAGACTGTTCAGGAGCTGCTATCCTGGCATAAAAAGTTTCCCTTGCAGGACCTATCCAGAAAGAGGTTTAAATAAGAATAATTGAGCCTTTTTAAAAAGTTTCCTGGGACTTTATGGTTCATTCTCTTATTTTTTTTTTCACATGAGAAAAATAAGGAATAAAGAGATAAAAAGACAAGAAGACAAGGTTACTTAAAAGCTGGTGCCTGACTAGAACTCAGGCCTCCTAACTTCCAATCCACACGCCTTAAGATTTAGTGAACAATATTGTTGTTACTTTCGTTTAATTTGACTGGTTGATTATTTTCTTCCCCCACACAGAGTGAAAGTCAAGCTACAAACACATTAAATTGAATTCCAACTATACAAAAATGTGGAACTGGTGTTTTTATATTAGGAATCTAATGTTTCAGAGTAAATAAGAATGGATGTCCAGATGTTATTAACTAATTTACTAAAAGAGAATAAAGTGACATACTGCTTAAAGAACATACTGATTAAAAACAACTCTTTAAACATATCTTGCTTTTGATTTTATTTAAAAAATATCTAATTTTCAAATGGTAAAACATCACACAACATACCAATTATGATGACTATTATCATTGGTAGTATCATGACTCGAAATGAGAAAACTTGTGTCCATTTATAATTACAAACAAAGACTCAAAAATCATCAATGATAAGCATAAGTATCAGTATAGTTACTCAAAAGGACAAGAAGTACAATTATTAATATGTATAACTACATTTATTATTATTGTCCATTGAATTCTTATGATGTACCAAGAACCCTTTGGAAATAGTTATACACATAAAAATATTTAATGCTTGCAAACTGAGTAAAACTTGTGGCCATCAATTTATAAGTGAAGAAAGACACAAGAGAAAATGACCAGCTCATATAATTTCATAAAACTAGAAATTGGTAGAGATAAGATTTAAATAAAATCATGTTTTTAGTGAAAACAAAATTCTTGTAACACAAAATGCAACCATTGATTCAGACAAAAATGTATTTTAACAAAACCTCCAATTAGTTTTGTGCTGCCATCAGAGCTCTGTTCCTGATATGTTTCACATCTATTAAAATGACAGATAAGAATAGATGCTCATAACAAATGGGAGAGCAGAATGTTGGCAACAAAATTAGAATCATGCTTCCAAGATATTTAAAAACGTGGTCTTTGGTTTATTTTCAAACAGTATTAGATGTAATCTGATAAAAGTGGCCTGCTTTCTTGAAACCACCATGGCATCCTATAAAATATCATGGCAGTAAAAATCCTCATGGTAACACATTCTATTATTAATTTTTCTTGTCTTTTCTATGTCTATGCAAAGTCAAATCAGTGCTAACAATAAAACCACTCTATCAATTAACCAGTTGCTTTTTTGACATGATTCCAAAATATATTAGTATGTACAACTATTAAGCTAAATTATCCATTTCAATTAAATTGGCTGGACATTTTGTTATATGAAATTTGTGTATCTATGTAAAACTTGTCAGGATCACTTGAAAATATTTGTTAATTTATTCCAAGTATGAAAGATGCTCTTTTGGATGATGTGGAAAACATGAAAAAATCAATTAGAAATCATCTCATCAACCTAAACTAGTATGCTCTAAGAGAAAAAAACTATATGAATATTCACAGTTATATAAAATATGATGATTTCTTTAAGAGTGGTGATCTGTGCCAAAAAATTTGAAAGAAGTAAAAATTAATTCAGATTGATATGAAATTGGCTTTTACTTTTTTGTAAAAGTAAATACATGCATAAAAATAGTTTAGGTTGTCTGTAAATAACAGTGATGATTTTTATAGGAAGAGATGGAGGGTCAGAATCCTGATATTGGGAACTATAAACTGAGGAGAAATGAGCCTTCTACATAAAAATACATAGGAAATAAAGCAGAGTAATAAAACAAAGTTGTAAAAATATATTAGTAAAAAATATTTGTGAGAGAATGTCTTATTCATGGAACTGTACCACATTTATTCATTTTGAGCACTATAGATTAGCTGGAAAATGATATAATTATTGCAAATAATCCAAGTAGGAAGTAGTCAGAGATGACCAATAGTGGTAACAGATGAAATGAAAGATTTTCATGGTAGACCTGTGTATCTGTGTATGTTTAAGTGAGTATTGATTATGAAAGTTTCTTACAAAGAATGAATCAAAGGAACTTACTCTTTGTTAAATGTTAAGGCATATTAGACACAAAAGAAAAAGTTAACCATAATATTGATAGGTCACCTCTTGGTTTCTATAGATGATGGTGGTAGCGTTAAGTGCCGTTGAGTTGGGTCCAACCATAGAGACCCTACATACAACAGAACAAAACATTCCCTGATACTGTGCCATGCCTTTCACTATGTCACTACTTCTCTGCTATTGAGAGAGTTTTCAATGGCTGATTGTTTTGGGCTTGTTTTTGGGAATGGGCTACCAGATCCTTCGCACATTTTTGTAGTGCTAGAGATCAAACCGTGGGCCTCAGCACAGAGCATCACTCTACCAACTGAGCTAAACCCCAGCCCATAGATGATGGTATCATTAATCAAAAGGATCAGGTAGACATCAGCATGAACTCAGATTGAATGCACTGTTCACTGAGAAATGGTTATTTTTTTACATATGCAATATAAAATGATAAGCCTGAAGCCATAGCCCTGTGGCATCTGATCCTATCAGATCTTGGAAGCTAAGCAGGGTCGGACCTGGTTAGTCCTTGGATGGGAGACCGCCTGGGAACACCAGGTGCTGTAGGCTTGGGAGAAGGACCTGGGAACCCATTCCCAAAAATCAAACCACCATTGAAAAACCTATGAACAGCAGAGAAGCACTGACAATAGTGTTTCCCATGTTGTACTTATGGTCACTGTGAATCAGATACTGACTTGACAGCACCTAACAACAACATAACAACATATAATGATAGATCAATATGAATCATAAATCTAGATTTTTGGAAAGAGATTTATGCTAGATACACATACTCAGAGCCGTTGTTATAGAGAAGAAACTTGAAATGATATTGGTGGATGAAACTATAATGCTCTCATATTGAGAGGAAAACAAAAAGAAGAAAAGAATTTTACATAATGTGTCCATAGGAAATAGGTAGAGCAGAAAGAAGATATGCTTCCCCCCTCCCAACCCCAGTATTGGAAGCAGAGCTCTAATCTATGTGGGAAACAAAATTTAGCTGAAAATAATGCTATAGAAAGTTCTTAGGAATTGGTAAAGGAAACAGATTCTTAAGTTAGGAGCATGAGGAGCAAATATGGTATATGGGAAAATCAAGGCCAGATGTTCAAGGAACTACATGAGGATCATTCAGGTTAAGAATCAGGAAATATCAGAAAGGAGAAAATCAACTGTAACACAAAGAAAGCTATGATGGAAGAAGCACTTTGAGTATAGTGGGAAAAACAGAGGGATCTGAGTTTGTGATTAAAGAGGAAATATAAAAGCTTTAAAGATAAGTGATCCCAAATAACAGTGAAATCTACTTGATCTGGTCATGTTTAGACATGGAAGATATGGAGGAAAGATGAAGATAATATTTTGATAATACTGGGGGATATCAGACAGGTCGGATTTAGCATCCATAGTGAAATCACTGAAAATAATAGCAGATTTGGCAGGAAATAGTAATAGTTGACTCCTAATTTTAGAACTTAATGGGAGAAGGGCCTGGCAATCCACTCCCAAGGCAATCCCGAAGCACTCAGCCATTGAAAACCCTATGAGGGTCGCTATGAGTCGGATACCGACTCGACGGCACCTAACAACAACAACAACAATTTTAGAACTTAGAAGGGAGGGGAGCCGCGTCTTAGCTCTAGACGCGGATCGCTGGGGCGGGTCAGGCCTACAGTTGCGAACTCCACAGAAAATTGGGCACACATATGCCCGGATCCCAGACACATCAGAGGTGAGCCCAAATTACCCCACTGTGCTGCGGAGAGTTCGGGGGCTTGTGGAGGCTGCTAAGTCGCACGCGGCCGGGGAGCTCCTTTTCGGCGGAAACTGGCGGAGCAGTTCACCGCTGGCGGAGAAGTTCCGAGCGCGACTACAGCACAGGACAAGATGGCAGGATAGAATCCTGGAGACTCGGAGGGGACTTTGCCCACACACCCAGGGGAGCCGGACCCAACACAGCATGCAACCTTGATATCACACTGTCCCTGCCCGCGGGACACAAACTGCAAGTTTTCTGGTGAGTCAGCACGGAATCGCACCCCGCCTCCTGTTGTGGCGGTGGGAAACCAGTGCCAGCAGTACACATCCAGAGCTGAAACGCGGCTCCCTCTCTCCTGTTGTGGCGGGACAGTCATGCAGAC
>VMDO01002757.1:139996-160282 GCA_007922755.1 Pedetes capensis | reverse complement strand
GTGATACTCCACCAGGAGCCCCCGTGATACTCCACCAGGAGCCCCCGTGATACTCCACCAGGACCCCTGTGATACTTCGCCAGGAGCCCCGTGATACTCCACCAGGGACCCCATGATACTCCGCCAGGGGCCCCCGTGATGCTCCACCAGGACCCCTGTGATGCTCCACCAGGAGCCCCTGTGATACTCCGCCAGGACCCCTGTGATACTCCGCCAGGAGCCCCCGTGATACTCCACCAGGACCCCTGTGATACTCCGCCAGGAGCCCCGTGATACTCCGCCAGGAGCCCCCGTCATACTCCGCCAGGGCCCCCATGATACTCCGCCAGGACAACCCCCCCCCCATACTCCGCCAGGACCCTCCGTGATACTCCACCAGGGCCCCCATGATACTCCGCCAGGGGCCCCGTGCTACTTGGTCAGGACCCCGTGATACTCCGCCAGGACCTCCTCAGGTAGACAACTGTCACCACTCTCAGTGCGCTGTTCCTTAAATGCCTCACTTCCGTGCAACCTCGGGATCGGTTCTCGTTGCAAAGGAACCGTGAACTTGAACCTACCTACGACTTTTTCATTCTCCTCCTTCACATGCCAGGAGTTTCAAAATCCCGAGGGCGTGTTAGGTCATCGTAGGCCTGTTTCTCCTCGTGGCTCAGCCCCATGGGCTGGCAGTCGGCCCGGATGACTGCGGGGTGCCTCACTCAGTACCTGCAGCCGGGCGGTGACTCAGCCTCGTGAACAGCTGCCTTTCCCCCGGGCCGACCTGTCAACTGTATTTCACTGCTGCAGCATGTTTCCTGGCCCGTGGCTGATAAACAAGGGACCCAGTGAGGAAACCGGAGCAAGTTCCCCGCTTCTGAGTCAGAGCTGCAGCCTGCCAGCGGGACCTGGAGGACACACTCTTGCACCTTGCTCAATCCTCGGAGGAAGCTGATTCTCTCATGCTTGCTCTCTCCCTCGGCCCTCAAGAAAAGAGGACGGAACCACAGAGCTATTTTTACCTCCCAAATAAATCCGCGGAAAGATCTCTCAGGCTGCATTTATTGAAAAAGAAAATGTTTAGCTCATCGGCTTATTTAGAACGGAGGCTTTGTGTCTGCAGGGTCTGATTTGCCTGGGGTTGGGGAGACGGGGCTGCCCATAGGATGCCATGGCCACATCACAGCTGGGTGGTCGGCCGGCTCAGCTCAGCCGGTGGTCATGGAGACAGCAGGGGTAAAGATGGGAGCCACAGGGGCTTGGATTTCTGAGCCTCACTTTCTTTACCTGGAAGTGGGGGTAAGATGAACTCCTTTAGGGTGACTGTGAGAGTTAAATGATATATATGTGAGGCACGGGCAAACACACACGCCTGGTCTGTAAAGTCTGGGTGAAGGGGCCCTTCCTGTGGCTTTCACCTCAAAACTGGTTTCTGCCTCAATTGTCCCAAATGGCAAAATAGAAATAATTATATTTGCCACTAAATCATGTTTGCAAAAGCTCAAACTAGCAAAAGTATAAATTAGTACCATTTTCCTGGAAGCTATTTAGTATTATCCATCAAACAAAAAAACTGTAAATATACGTGTTTGTATATTCTTTGGTACATTTTAGGAATTTGTTTTTAAAATTTTAAAATTTTAAAGTTTTAAAAATGAATTGGGCATTTTTCATAAATATGTTAATCATGACATTGTTTATGGTATGAAAAGTACAAACAGCCTTCCAATCCCACAATAGATTGGTTAGGTTAATTTTGATACAATTATGGAGGGATATCATCTTTCCAGACTTCAGAAGCCACATTGTAGAAGAACATTTATTTTTATGGTAAATGTTTATTCTGTATTACTAAGTACAAAATGCAAACAGCAAAAAGGATACACTGGGTTTTTTTTAATAAAATATGCATATGGCAAAATACTGGAAAGCAAATTCTAAAGCATTAATCATAGTTTCTTTGGTAGGAATCCAAGGGATTTCTGCTGTTTTCTTTTATGTTTGTCTTCCAAGTTTTCTTCATTTCTTCAATTGGAAAAAAAAAAGATTTTAAAATATGCTACTAATCTTTTCAAAAAGCATTCTAGTTTAAAATATGATCTCTACCTTTAAAATACTGTAGAACCACTTAGACAAGAATGTATATACATATGCATAGAAACGAGGTGGAGAGGAAATACCTGGAAATGCTAATGGTGTTGTCTGTGTCTGGCAGTTTCACTCCATCTTAATCTTCTCTGTATTTTTGCAAACCTAACTACTCTCTTCTTTTCTGGGACAAAACTCTGAGCTCCTGGACATGGCCTTTGGGGACCTCAGGGCCTCAGCTGTTGCTTATCTCTGCAGTCACTTCACCACCTCACCTTCTACCTCAAACTCCAGCAGCCTCCAGTCTTCCCATAATTCCCTGTCTCCAGCAGGGATGGGCCTGGAGGTGGCGGAGCCCAGGGCAAATGACATTGGAGAGCCCCTTGCTCACAACACAAATCCAAGGATAAAATGATGAAGGATTTCAGAATGGTGACTGCAATGCATGAACCCCAAGCACAGGGCTGCGTGCGAGCTGCGGTCCCTGCCCCCGAGGCCAGCGCCGACCCGCGGGTCCTCACGGGCTCCCTCGCTCCCACGGGCTCTGCCCAGGACATCCTGCCCACACTCCACCAGTCTCCTGCTCACCATGTCTTTCAGGTTCACCAGCTCAGGTATTGGTGCCAAGAGCTCTCCAGAGCTCTTTCCCGTGGCCCCAGGCCCACGCTGGGTGGGGCCGCCTCTCTACCCTCCCTCTAGGCCGGTTACTGCCAATAGAGGAAGTGCCAACTCCCCGCTGCTGAGCACCTGGCAGGCCCGGGGCTGTGAGCGTCCAGGGCTCCCAGGTGGAGCTGCCTGCCCTGAAGCCGAGGACCGAAGGGCCTGCACTCCGCCCCCTGTCATGGGTCTGCTGGCTGCTTCCTCTCCACCGAGCCCCAGGCCTGACTGGCACCCCCTAGACGTTGAGGGTTGCTTGCTGGATCAAGCTCACCGGCCCCAATTTTAGGTGTGCCTTCTGAGCCCTGCTGTGTGTCTCTCGACACCCCGGAGTCCTCAGTGCTGCCTTCCTGTCCCCTTCAGGGCTAATACCTCTCTGAAGGACCCGGACGGCCAGCGCAGCAGTGGCTCGCTGGGCTGGCACTTCCTGGGCCAAGTGACCAGCTGGCGTGTGGCGCATCCTTGGCTTCTGCCACTCTGAACCCCAAAGGGAGACTCCGAGCACATGCCTTGGATTCCTGAGATGTTCCGGAAGGCAGGAGAGCGGCGCCCTCTTCCCAGCTGTGACAGGGCATCTCGTGTCCTCCATGGCCGAGGGCCCGCGTGGGCCTCCCCAGGCAGGCTGCAGGCCACGCAGACAGCCAGTGGCGCCACAGGTCCCAAACGGCCACGTTTCCGCCACCATCCCCTCCTGTCCTTCAACTGAGCAGTGGCATCAGGGAATGCACTAAGACCCCAGAGGCTGGTGACGGCTGCATCAGACTCCAGGTGAGAGGGGGCAGCTCAGCTGCGGTCACTGTCCGGCCGGCCTGGCCCCGAGGTCGGGAGTGTTGATTGTGGAAATCCTAGGAGCGGTGTCCCAGGCTCCTCCAGCCCCGGGCAGGCAGAGAAGCCCCATGGAGCTGCAAAGATGGGTGTTACGGAGCCGCTGCCAACCAAGGCTCCAGCACAGGGCCCCCGGCACTTCTTTGCAGGGAGGGCAAGAGGCCAGCAGGGGCGATGGGAGTGCAGAGGGAGGTGGCCTCTGGCATCTCCTGTCTTCCCTGGTGGGTGTTGGTAGTGGCAGGGGCAGCTCAGGGAGCACACACTCACGTGGCTGCAGGTGTGTCCCCACGCTGGGCTCATCTTCAGCTGGGCCCAGAGCTCCCAAGACCAGCCCTGGCCCTGCTAGGCCAGTGGTCCTTCCCCGGGGCAGCCCTGGCCAGCCCTGGGGTCTCCTCACTGCCTTCCTATAGGGCGTCTGGGGCCCTGGGAGCGCCAGCCTCTCGCGTCCTGACGTGGAGGCGTAGAGATCAAGAGCTGGAAGGCCACGTCACAGAAACTTGGCCCTCTCCCTCGTGTTTGATTAGCTACAAAGCTCTTGTTTTGTTTCAGAAATAGCTTAGGTTCATTTTTGTGGCTGTTGTTTGAAAGATGAGCTGCTTCTAGTTAGGGGCATTGGCAGATTTGGGTCCCAAGTTGGTCCACAAGGCAAAATTTGTAGCCACCAAGGAAGCTGGCAGAGGGAGGACAGCCCCGCGGCTTCCCCAGCAGCGGGACTGCCGGCCACCCTACCGGCCACCCTACCGGCCACGTATTGGGTGGTTGGTGGATGATCACTGGGGTGAGCAGATGTCTCATGGATCACGAGGTGGCTGGAGCCACTGCCACTGCTAGGATGCCAGGCACACAGCTGCTCATGTTTCCCTTCAAGTTTTCCTTGTGGTGACCACCATCGCCCAGGAACGCCCACTTAGGTTTGCAGAGTGCTGGAAAGGCACAGAGCATGATGTGCAATGGAGGGCGGGTGCAAGGACTTACAGAGCCTCGTCATATCCCATAATAACCTGGAGGTGTTGCCATTGTTGACCTCACTTCCGGCCGGGGTGACTGAGGCTGAGAGGCGTGGGTAACTTGTCTAAAGTCAGAGATGTGAAGGTCAGGCTGCACGTGAGGCCACAGCTGTGGTGAACCTTGGCACGTATGGTTCCTGTTCAAGGGCCCCAGACCACGGACCCTGGCCCTTGAGATCCTCCCTAGCTAGCAGAGCATGCCCAGTTCTCACTTCCTCCTACACTGTCTGAGCACTCTGTAGCATTTCTGTCTACCTGTAGTCTAATATATACATTAGATATGTTACATGCTGCTGTTGTTAGGTGCCGTCGAGTCGGATCCAACTCCTAGCAACCCTATGTACAACAGAACAAAACACTGTCCAACACCGTGCCATGCCCGACACTATTGTCAGTGCTTCTCTGGTATTCATAGGGTTTTCTATGGCTGATTGTTTCAGGAGTAGGCTGCTGGGTCCTTCTCCCAAGCCTACCGCACCTGGTGTTCCCAGGCGGTCTCCCATCCAAAGATTAACCAGGCCCGATCCCGATTATCTTCTGAGATCTGACAGGATCAGACTTCAGGGGAGTACAACTGTAGACATTAGATATATATGACATATATATGTGTATATATATGTTTGAATGTTTAGCTCCTGAGTGGCACTGTCCTGAGAGGTTAAGGGAGGAGAGGTGGAGCCCGGTGGGAGTGAATTGCTGGGGACTGGCCTTTGAAGGTTTACCCAGCCCTTAGGCTCCAGTCTCTTTTTGTTTCCTGATCATGAAGATGTAAGGTCATCTACAGCAGGCCCTGCCGCATGCTACCACCATGCCTGCCCCACAGCTGTTGTGGACCGATCCTCTAACCACGAGCCCCCAGGAAGTATCTCCCCACGTAAGTTTCTTCCAGTTGGTTTCTCTGTCACAGCGACACAGCAGCTAATACCACAGTGAACTGCTAGAGCAAGTGTAGCATTCTCCTGAGTTCTGTGGGTCACAGTTTTAGATTATGGAAACTGAGGGGGCGGATGTGTAGTTGACTGGGCAGAGGTGTGGATAGCGAGGTGTCTTAGTGTGCTGAGGCTGCCATCACAACACACCCCAGACTAGGTAATTTACAAAGGTCAGACTTACTATTCACTGTTCTGGATGCCAGGAAGTCCAAGATGAAGGTGCCAGCAGATTGAGCCCAGGGAAGGCCTGTCCCTTGCAGGTGGAAGCTCCTATGTGTCCCTCATGGTCAAAAGGGCAAACAAGCTCCCTTGGCCCTCTCTATAAAGGCACAGATCCCATTCATGAGGGCTCTGATCACTCCTAAAAGCCCTACTTCTTGATCCTACTGCTGTGGGCATTAGGTATCAACATATGAAGCGGGGGGGCACAGGCACTCAGACTGTAGTACTGGGGGACCCTGTTTGTGGCTGGCATCTGAAGTCAGGCACTCTTGTCGGACTGAGCCCTTCACCTGTGGGGGCTGGGCTAATTCCAGGTGGTTAGTGTCAGAATGCCTGCAGCCGTAGCGCTGTGGCATCCGATCCCATCAGATCCTGGAAGCTAAGCAGGGTTGGGCCTGGTTAGTACCTGGATGGGAGACTGCCTGGGAAGACCAGGTGCTGTAGGCTTGGGAGAAGGACCCGGCAACCCACTCCCAAAAATCAGTCTGCCGTTGAAAACCCTATGAACAGCAGAGAAGCACTTACAACAGTGTTTCGCCTGTTGTACGCAGGGTTGCTATGAGTCGGATACTGATTCGACAACACCTAACAACAACAACAAGTGTCAGAATGGATGGAATATAGGACACCCAGTTAACGTTGGAGAATCTGAGAACTGGTTGAGTACTGTTGGAAAAATCACCACATTCCCATGAGCTTCCCAGGTCTAGGACATGCCACCTGTTCAAGGCCACCGGGGTCATCACTGTGCCAGGCCCACCTGTGGCACGTGCTTCATTTCTTCCTGTGCAACCTTCAGGCTCCTGGGCCCCAGGTGCAGCTCTGACCCCTCTCTCTGTAGCTGAGTCAATGAAACAGACACTGGGGGGTGGGTAAGGTGAGCGCGGCCTTCAGGTGGTGAGTGCTTGTACATTTCAGGGCACAATGCCTAAGGGGACAGCCATTAGGACCCAGTGCCTGAGACCCTGTCCCTCCACCTTATAGCCTTTCAACTTTCCAAAGTGGAGGCCTTCCTGGTGGAGGCCACAGAATTCTATAGAGGACCAGCACAGACTCAAGTCACCACGAAGCTTCGGTAACTTGCTTTAGGACACAAAGTGACAATGATGTGCTGTCCATATCATCATGTCACACCCTCCATATTGGATTTTTACCCCGTGAAGCAATACCATTGGCCCTTGCTCCCAGGCTTTCTCCTCCGTGGCCGGTGGGTCCACCCAACGCCTCTCTTCTCTCAAGATGCGGGGAGCCCTGTGGATGGAGAGGGTGTTCCAGAAAGACCCGCGCTGAGGTCAGCGGCCTCGCTGGTGGAGATGACTCAGGGGGCCCAGCTGGCTCTGGAGCTTGGAGGCCGCTGGGTATCCGTCATCGGCCCCGCCTCCGAAAGCGGCTTCCTCAAAGGGTCTGCGGCAGTGGGGGGGCGGTTCCAAGTCCGGGGTCACTGGAAGGTGGAAGGAGGCGGGGAGGGGCGCAGAGGAGGTCTGGAGAGCTGCCACCAGACCGAGGCTGGCGACAGGAAGAGTCTATCAATCTTGAGCGCAGAGCCAAATATGGTGCCGGGGCTCAGTAGGTAATAAACAATGGTCACATTGCGGCTGGACAAGGAGAGACATTACAGAGCCAGCCGGGCGGCCTGACATCACTGGGTGCGGGTGCCACTGCCTGTGGTCTGCAGCCGCCCCGAGGGGCAGACTGGCTCTCCGGGGGTCGCTGCTCTACGGCTGTCCTTGTTGAACCCATGGATGTGTTTTCCTCAATGTGCTCAAAGCAAGAAGGGGGAAACTGAGGCCCGTTTGCCATCTGCCCCTGCGGTGGGGAGATCGCAGAGGCGTGGTATGGAGTGAGCAGCCTGGTCGTCTTCCTCTGCTCCCAACAGGATGAGCCAGGAGCTGCCTGCCTCTCGGTGGCAGCGAGGACAGATGGCGTCATGGGAAGAGGCAGGGCCGGCAAGCTTTCCAGCATAAGTGGTTCAAGCACACGTCGCTGAAATCTGAGTTTATCTGTCCCAGGCCAGCTGTTAGTAGTGGCCCAGGAACATTCCAACTCCTAAAGCTCGCCCCATCTCCCAGGGACTCAATTTGTCTAGACAGACAAATTCACACACAGAATCTGAGGGGGACAGGCCAGGTGCAACGGCTCGCCCCTATAACCCCAACAACTCAGGAGGCGGAGGCAGGAGGATCACAAGTTTGAGCCCAGAGGTAACCTGTGCAACTTAGGGAGACTCTGCCTCAAAACAAAAAGTAAAAAATGAGCTAGGGGTGCAGCTTGGTGGTAGAGTGCTTGCAATGCATGCATGAGGCCCTGGGTTCAACTCTCACTACTAGGAAAAGAAAAAACCCGGAGGGAGTCACAATATTTTCTAATCCAGGGCGAGAAAGTGGCATGGACAGCGGGGGCAGCCGGTCAGGGAGGCACTGGGGGTGGTGTCTGGCCCACTGGTTTCAAGCTGACACCAGGAATCACTGAGACCTCCTGCTTTCCTGTGCCCATGTGCCTATCGGGGCTTTTCTGAGCCAAGAGAGCCTATGTGCCACGGAACCACGTGGGTGGAAGGTCCCACAGAACCACAGTGTGGAAGGCAGTGTCAGGCTGTGGTGAAAAGGAGGAAGGAGGAAGCACACAGGACTTTGAACCAGACACTGGCCTGGGATCCCAGACATGGCCCGCACTAGTCAGAGACCTGGGAGGTGTGGCTGACAGGCTGAGTTTCTGTTTGCGTGTCCCCAACGTGGACAATCCCACCTGTCCAGCGGGATTTTTGTGAGAATCACAAGTTGTGCTGGGCAGGGCCAAACATGCTGGGGCAAGGGGCAATTTAGTGCCCTCATTAAATTGCAGCTGCTCCTGAATCAAATGCGTGTGAACTGGACGGCAAGCCATCTGTAAGTGGCTCAAGACTAGACGCTCGCCCGATGCTACCGTACATCGCTGTAGCCAGAGGTTTTCCAGGTAGGCTGTGGCTCTAAAAGGGCAAATTGCCCCTGCAGAAGGGAAGAAGCTCCCCCAGGAAGCCAAAGGTCGCCCTGTGCTGATCAGGCCAGCTCTGCCTGGACTCTCACACTGCTCAGAGGCTGCTTTGAAATGCGCCTGCAGGTCTGACCGCGGACACTAGGATACATCACCCTCGCTCTCCTGACAGGCATCACGTAAGGCTGCAGAAAGAGCCTCGGGCATGGAGGTGCGACTGCAGCCCGCAGGGAGGAGGCCTGGACAGAGCCCTTCGACTGCCCCGGGAGCTTCCAGCTCCCTAGGATGTTTCTGAAGGCAACGTAGACATGTGCAAGCTGAATGAGGGTGCTGAACGGATGCACGCGCCGTGATTGACACATGACCGGGAGTAAGCTTAAAAAATTAGTTTTTGTTGTAAGTTTGCAACCCATATCTCCCCCACAACCAAGCTGTGTTAGAATACCAGATTAAATAGTAAAGAA
This sequence comes from Pedetes capensis, assembly GCA_007922755.1. NCBI lineage: Eukaryota > Metazoa > Chordata > Mammalia > Rodentia > Pedetidae > Pedetes > Pedetes capensis. Next base: position 151,138 of record VMDO01002757.1, on the reverse strand, counting down.
TGATGGAAAAATCTGACGATCGGCATGTGTCATCCATAAAGATCCATATTTCCACTCTGTGACAACAAAATCAGTGATCTAGGTCTTAACAAGTAGAACCCATTATAAACAGTTACATATTGTTATCACCAGAAGCCATTACAACAGAAATAAAAACGGTTTTTTATTTTAACTATTAATATTCATCAAATGTTAATGAAAATACCTAACAAACAATTATCAAAAATACATCGCTGAAGTAATAAAGATGAAAGAGATGAGAATTGCTGTGAATATTTAATCAGCAAAATAAAGAACATACCATTAATAAGACTTAATTATGTCATTAAATATTTAACTTTACTTTCGCTACTAAATTTTGTTTGCGTTTTGCATATTTTAAATATAAAAGGCTTCTTCCTAAGATTTGTAGTTTTGGCGACATCAAATGCCAGTCTTTTTAAGTTTGACTTACTGTCTTCATCAAATAGGTCAAGCACCTCTTGCTGCACAGTTAGGCAGAATGAATGGTCCTCTCCGCAGCTGACTGCCAGCTATGCTTTATCCAGAAGAGACACTTAATAACTGATTCTGTGTTAAACCCACATAAATAATGTTTTCCAGCGGTGAAGAAAAGTTATTGCCTTCCTTTTCCGTTCTGTTTTGCAGTATCACTCACTTCCCCACTGTTTTGCATAGGAGAGCGTGGATCCTATTCCGCTCAGCCGGCTGTGGAATACATTCTACACCTCTCACAATCGGATCTGTTCATTTCCTCGCAACTGACCCCTGTCACTGATTTCTGCTTCTGAAGAAATGCTCAGGATTCTGGTGGGAATGCAAGGCTCCCAGCACCGCCAGATAACAGCCGATGGTAGCCACAAACCTCCCAACCTCCCCTTAGCACACAGCGAGAGCTTCCAGCTCTGGGGCCCTGCACTGGGCCTGGCTATAGCACACAGCTAGTACACGCTCGGTGCAAACATACAGATTGCATGGCTCGTGCGTGCCATTTGCACACCTGTCTTCCCCCTCTGTTCAGTGACATCACACTAGTGCCTGGAAATCAGCCATGGAAGCGTTTACACCAAAGGAAGTGGCAGACACTACAATTAAAGGCTCTTTTCTGCCCCCTGCCCCAGAAAGTGGTGGGGACCATTTACCAGCACCCCACCACATACAGAGTCAGGGTCAGGACGCACTCCCCACTTCTCTCCCACCACCACCTTCTGCCCTCCCCGGCCCCCTGAGCCTCTGAGGACCCCGAGTTGGTGGAAGAGCGCACAGCCTGTGGTGATGCCACGTCTCTGTGCCTCTGGGCAGCTTCTGTTCTGGGTCAGGGAGCACAGGCCACGGGCCACATGGCCACAGTGGGCTTGTCCTTTGCTGGCTGACACACCAGGAGCTCTTGCTGAGAGAAGAGGGTGAGTCCTGATGTGGCCACTGGCCAGGCAGCGCCTTGGCCTGGCCTGAGGCCGATGGAAGTGGACAGCGGCAGGGGACCCACAGACACGGTTGGCCCGGGACTAAGCGCCTTTCTGGGCAGCAGGGACTTTCTATGCTAAACTCTAGGCCGGTCCCAGAGGAACCTGGATGGCAGGGGACCCTCAGAGCGTCTGTGCTGAGTGAGGCTCTGAACAGCACGGGCTGAAGCCGTGCAGGGGAGCGAGGGAAGGATAAAGACATCGGCCTGGGCAAGGCGTCTTCCTGCCTGGGCAGTGGCTGGTCGGGCAGGAAACAGCAGGGAGAGTCCAGAAGGCCTCAGGAGAGATTCAGTGTGTCTGTGCTTGGGCATAAACACGGGGTGAGGCACTCGGTTTCCCCTTGTGGAATCTCCAGGGCTTCTGGAAGGCTCGAGGCCCAGGCATGCTGCGGAGGCCAGCACGGCCCCTCCCTCCCGACAGGAAGCTCATGGCTTCTCAGCTTCCCAGGGCCCAGGCCCCCACTCCCCTGGGTTTTGCTTTCTTTGGATGGCACTGCCTGACGGGCATACAGATGGGGGGGGGGCCGCGATGCCACATTCTCTCCATACCAGGTCAGGCAGGCAGCCGGCCATGCTTTCTTGCGGGAGCTCTCTGGGCCTTGGAGGTGGACCCCTGCAGCCGATGCTACCACGTCAGCCTCCTGCCAAGCAGCCGCTGCCAGAAGACCAACTCGAGGCTCATCCTCTTGAGCCTCCATGCTGTCCACCTGAGGGGCGCCCTTGGCCATGGCCTCCCCGTTTTCCCCTGCTGGGCCAGGGCTGCCGGCCGAGCTGTGGGGTTGGTGCTGCCGCAGCCCTGGAGGGTGGAGCCGAGTGCACAGCCTGACCTGTCAATCAGCAGGAAGCTGATTCAATGTCCAGATGACCCAGAGACTGAGGCTTCAGGGGTCACCCGCGGGCTGCTCGCCCCTCGGCACTACCGCCTTCCGCTGCCTGCCACGGCCCCGCGCGGCGGGATCGCCCTCGAGGGGCCTCCTTGCCTTCTCTCTGACTCAGGCTCTTTCCCTAGGCTTCCCACTCCCTCATCATGGGTCTGTCAGGACTCTGACTCAGGGCAGCATAGCTTTCCCTGCTCCCTCTCCAGACCGGGGACCTGTAGATGGAAGGGGCCCTCTGGGGTCAACCTTGTTTCTCCACCTGTGCTTTATACACAACAGGTGACCGATAAACACTAGTGAGTGCTTGGACACAGTCAAGACTCCTCAACTTACTTCAGCTCCCTGCTCAAGGGATCAGTCTGCTGTGGTTGGTGGAGGGCACCTTCACCCCTCTGACCCTGTCATGGGCCTTCGTTGATGTGTGGCATAAGTGATAAAAGCCATCGAATACTTATTAGCCTGCAGCTGTACCACTGTGGTATCCAATCCCATCAGATCCCAGAATCTAAGCAGGGTTGGGCCTGGTTAGTACTTGAAGGGAGACCACCTGGGAACACCAGGTGCTGTAGGCTTGGGAGAAGGACCCAGTAACCCACTCCTGAAACAATCTGCCATTGAAAACCCTATGAATAGTAGAGAAGCACTGACAATATTGTTTCGCTGGTTGTACATAGGGTCGCTATGAGTGGGACGCCGACTTGACAGCACCTAACAACGAATTGTTGTTGTTGTTGTTGTTAGGGGCCATAGAGTTGTGTCCAACTTATAGTGACCCTCATAGGGTTTTCAATGGCAGATTGTTTCGGGATTGCCTTGGGAGTGGGTAGCCACATCCTTCTCCCATTTTTGCTGTGCTGGGAATTGAACTTGGGACCTCAGAGACTGCAGAGCTGCGCTCTACCAACTGAGCTAAATCCCAGCCCACCAATGAATTAGAAACTTTCAAATGACCTAATGGCTGCCATCCTCTTTCCATCGGACGGACTGGTGTGCATGTGCTGGAGGTAAGCCAGAGACTCGCTGCTGCTGTCCCAGCCTGGGAGGTGTGTTCACCCATGGATGCCCACAGTGAAATAGCCTGAAGCTACTCCCGTGTGACCATGGCCTTGACCTCCACCTCCTCTGGCGCCTCTGGGCTATGCTCAGGGCACTGGCTGGGGTGGCTCACGTTGTATCTGGTCCCACACAGAGCACTTGGCTCTACCATGTCCCTGCCATAAGCAGAGCTGACATTTCTCTCCTGAGCGAGGTCCTTCGTCATTCCTGTGAGGAAGGCAGGTGACAAAACCGTGACACAGAAAACAATAACGTGGTCCTTGCAAGGTGATCTCTAAAAGTCACCAGCGAACCAGGCTGAGCAGGCAGCCTGCCTCGGAGCCGACCACCCGGGGCAGCTGGGAATTATTTTCTAGCTGAGGATCTTCGCTGCAGGTGAACAGGTTGAGGACACAGGCCCCTGGGGGAGAAGCTCTCGGTGTCCGAGCATTGCCGAGCGCCCCCTCGAGGGCAGCATTCTCCTGTGTTCTGACTTATTTTCTCCAGTGGGAGTCAGGGGTGCTATAGTATTTCTTTGATGATGTTGAAGTGGCGTGTGCCTTTCGCTCTTCCCCCTTTCTCTCCAGCCCTCTCCTTTCCCCACGACACTTTTACACCAGTTGCCATAGTAACCACCTCTATGGTATCCCCCACTGCAGAGAGAAATCGCGCAGATGTTCGTGGGGACCCAACACCTTCCAGCAGCTATCTAGCCGCACGGTCCCCTTAGGTGCCTGCACTAATTGTTTTGTCCTTTTGTTCTTCCTGCAGCTGTCCTTCCTCTGCCTACCTGTAAGCCCTCTGGGGTGGCTCCTGCCCTCAGCGCAGAAGGATGGTGCTGGCGGGGAGGCAAAGGTCTCAGTAGGAATCTTAATCTCTCAAGTGGCTTCCAACACAATGACGGGCACCAGTCCCACACAGGACATGCTAAACTCTACAGCTCCCCGGGGGTAGAATCACAGGCATCTGGACCCAAGAGCAGTGGGGCTGGCTCCCCAGTCACCACCCAACAAGGGCCGCTACCTGGGAGGTTACAGAACGGACAGAGACAGCCTGGGCAGCCTTTCCTCCGAAGCCCACCCCCTCTCCCTACCCCAGCCTGTGCAAAGTCTTGACCACAAAGGGAGTTTGCAAGTCCATCCTTATTCTGTGGATTTCCTTTGGCAAGGTCAGCCATCTTCCTTACTGGTTCAGAGGACAGGGTCAAAATACAAATGCAACACACACACACACACACACACACACACACACACACACGTGCATACTGATCAGGGCTTTGAAGACCCCCAACAGTGAACGCCCACCGTCCCTGCTGTGGCCAGGCTCACCTGGCCCCCTGGGGAGGCAGCAGGATGCCCTGACGGATTATCCGCTGCAAGTGCTTGAAGGTGCTTAGCCTCCCGTCCTTCCTTGGAGCTGGACATTTTTCTTTTGATTACACAAGCCTGCCAGGCTGACCGTAATGAACATGTAGCTGAGTTAAGCCCACTGCTTTCCAGGGGCATTATTTATTCACCTCCAGCGAAGGCTGAGCTATATTTAGCACATGATGTCAGTGGGTTGCTCGGGTTCTTGGAAGCTGGCAGGAAGCCACCTCTCACATGATATATGAAATCACTGATAAATGCTTCTTTTCACCAAAAGAAAAACAGCTTAATAAATACGGCCCTTTTCTGCTTTCATCTTCCCCCCCCCTCCCTCTCCTGCGCCATCCTTCCTCCCAGCCAGCCCCTCTCCTGCTGCCTCCTCCCCGCAGCCACGTCTGGGATTTGTCTTTCCGAGGTCGGCAGAGCCTGTGAAGTGGAAATGAGTTGCCGGGTATCGCAGATCAGAACGAGGCTGTTGGGATGCTCGGCCGCCTCTTCTCTCTTCTCCAGCCGGGAAGGCTGCCAAAGCGCTCGTGAATCCGAGGCGCACGCACAAAAAGGCAAATCTATACAGCGGCGGCGGCTTTATGGGGCCTGGTATTTACGGCACGGCGCTCGCTCTGGGTTGCTGTTTTGCAGGCGGGGATGGGAAATAGATAGTGATTCAGGATTGCCATTAAGTGGGAAAACAGCCCCTCTGCAGATTGTGCGCGATAAACCATGTGCAGAGAGGAGCTGCGAGAAGCTGTGGATCTGGCGCCCCGGATCAGCACCGAGGCCCATCAAGTTCAAGCTCCCGATGCGTGTGGGGGTTAATACCTGGTGCTTGGCACGAATCTTCCCGCTCTCCCTCTGGGTCCCCCATCTTGCAGTAGCCCATTACATAGCGCCGTGGAGAGGTGGGGCGAGGTGGGCTTGCGCGTGCGGAATTAAATTTCCTCTTCCCTCCTGTGGAAATAGGTTTATGCGCCTGAAGCGCGAGGTTTAATTACCCTTATCTCAGCTCGTGTAAAAACCCGCATCATTATCGATCAGGGGTTGGCCGGCTCCCTCTCCTCCTCAGATGGAACGTTTCCCTCAGTGGCCCTCTGTGGGCTGTGGCAAATGGAGGAGCAGAGCAGCAGCTCCACTCACTTGCTGTTATTTGTCCTTGGTGTCATCCAGCGACCCCCTGTTCTGGAAAGGGCCAGAGAAGGGCTGCGTTCAGCCTGTTGTTAGCCAGCCTAGATTTCTTCGTGAGGTTCCCTCTGACACGCGTCCTGTGGAGGCTCAGCCGCCTGGCATCGGCAACACCAGCCACAGTCCCCGAGGGACTTGGGGCGCTCCAAATTCACCGCCATGACCTGGACGGCCAGTGGCCTTCCTCCTGCACCCTTACGCCCACCGAGCTCCACTGGAGCAGTCTGGGTCATCCTGGATGGGAGAGAAAACCCAACAGGAAGGGGCAGGCAACGAGGACCACCCAAACCCACAATCTGCGTTGCTGCCTCGATTTCTCATTAGGGGGAGGGATGCGTGGAGGGAAGGTGGGAGGAAGGAGGACGGGAGGGATGCGCAGGTCAGCTGATACATGAGTAAGCCATCTTGCAAGACAAGCGCTGGCTGAGGGGACAAGCTGGCCTTCTAATTAGCATTCATCTGAGGCTCCTGATGGGAACTGTGCATGCGTGGAAGTCTTTCATTGGGTTTGTTTCCTTTCCTTCTTTTTTAAGATGGAGGGTATTGGACCCCACAACTGCTAGACCCCGCCCAGCCTCTGAAATGCTAAAGTTCTGTAATGATACGATGCTGTGACTTTATGAGCCACCCTGGGGGACATGAGTGAGCCCTGCCTCTGAGCCAGGGTCCCCTGGGGGACTAGGAGTGCCCTGGGCTCTGGAGGAGCCAAGAACACCCTCACTGGATAAACACTGGCCCCACTGAGCACACGCTCCTTGGGGATCCCATAAAGCCAGGATCGTGTTTACAATGACGGGGGCGATTTCTGTTGTATGCAAAGAGAAGTTCCTTTGGCCCATGCTGCTCGGAGAAGCTTAGCACCCTTCTGTGGGCCCTAGATCTCACATAGAGTGGGACAGTGGTGTCTTGCACCACGAGACTGGGACAAATGACCCACTCACCCATCTGTGGGCTGGCAGAGGCTGTGCCCTGCTTGGGCTGCAGTCACAGGCTGTCGTATTACCTGGCCTTGGAGGAGGTCTGGGCAGACCAGGTGCAGGCCAGGAGGGAGAGCTGGAAGATGTGAGGGTCTTAGATTCATGGCTCCCTGGGGGAAGACAGCCTGCCACGCAGGTCACCCAGGGCAGACTCGGGTTGGTAGGAGGTAGAGGGCACTGTGGATAGCAGCCTCGACCGTGGTCCCCGTGGGAAGGAGCTGGCGAGGCACCGCCGGCTGACTCAGGAGCGGCCGGCAGTGTGACATCGGTGTCCTCACGAAACTCATGTTCACTGTGGCTATTGGAGTCGGAGCTCAGAGCTCATCTGAAGACTCGGGGTGCCTGTGGGTATTTGAGCAAGGGCTCCACAGAGAGTTGGGGTAGGGGCGGGAGAGAGGAGGGGAACAGAGAGACAGAGAGAGGCGAGTTGATTTTAAAGCACTGGCTCCTATGGTTACAGAAATCGGCAAGTCCAGCATCTGCAGGACAGACCGGCAGGTGGAGACCAGAGAAGAGGCGCTGTGGCAGACTGCCCACTGCAGACTTCCCTGCCCCCTCCCAGGTCAGTCTTTGTTCTATTCCGGGCTTCAACTGATTAGATGAGGCCCACCTGTGGTGGAGGCAATCAGCTGTACTCAGAGGCTTCTGATTTAAATGCTAATCTCACCCCTAAACACCCCCACAGAAACATCCATAACAATTTTGACCACATATCTGGGCACAATGGCCCAGCCAAGTTGACACACAATTAACGCCTCCACAGGTGAGTCGCAATTTGCTAACAGGCCCTGAGGAGAAAATAAAATGAAAGGACTCTGTCAGGGCAGCCCCCATGGGGCAACATCTCTGGGGAGCCCTCGTCCCCAGAAACCTTCACAACTGGCCCAGAAAAGCGCCTCTGAGCTCACAAAACGCCTGTGGGTCCAAGGACCCCTTGGTTCTCACAACAACGAGTGAGGTCGGCTCTGTGACCCGTACTTCAGGGACGAGAGCAGGTGAGAAGGGGGGCCCGGCGTCCTGTCCAGGTCAGATGACCCACGGGAGAGCCAGGTCCTGCTCCAGCACCAGACCAGACAGTGTCTGCGAGTGGAGCTGGGCTCTCGTGGCGTCCTTGCCCACCCTGCGTGGATTTCGTGGGCTTTCCAGGCTTTCCAAATGACTCCCCCTTCACAGGCACATCTCCGCGGCCATCTGGGCTCCGAGGCCAGGCTGGAAGCTGCCATGGGCACCCATCTCCTGCCTCCCACATGCCCCAGCAGCGCCACCTGTCCTTGGTCCCCACCCCGACCCACTGCAGGAGGCCTGCACCCCTTGGGCTACCCCCAGACACCCAGTTGCCATGGCCTGTGGTGTAACGGAAGCTCTGAGGAGAGGCTCGTGTGTAGATGTGGAGACAGAAAACAGAATCCCCCAAGTGGAGCGAGGTGTCAAGGCGGAGTGGGGCTGCCCCATCCCCAGCTCATCAGAGCCCTTGGAGAATCCATCTCCAGCGGTCCTCGCGCACCAGAACCTGGGTGGGCCAGAAGCTGAGGCAAACAGGAAGCGGGTCCTGCCCTCGCCTCTCCCAGCCTGGAAGGGGGCCAACCTTCCCCAGGGCAGGGCTGGAGTGGCTGAGATCTGCTCTGCCTGCCAGCGGCGCGGTGGGGAGAGCTGACCAGGAGCAGAAGGCCCAGTCCACAGATGGAAGAGTGAGGTGAGGGCAGCCAGGCAGAGGGAACCCTGTGGGAGGCATGGAGCCCCTGTGGGGGCCTTCGGCCCTGCCCGCTGGAGCGTGTGACGTGTCAGCTGGGGCCAGGAGGGCCAGGGCCGGAGGATGGACGCGGAGTTGCTTCATGGAAAACCCTTGCCTGGTGCTGTGTGGTCTCCTGGGGACTTCTGAAACTTTGTGATGAGGCAGGAACGTCTCTGAGACACTCCAGGTCGCTCCCAGGCCCTGGAAGGAGCCTGGGGCTGGGTCCGGACCTTAGGGAATTTCTAGTCTGGGTGAGGAGCAGGACTAAGTCCATGTACCTTAGTGGCCTCCCCGGGGAGGAGACTTAGATGTGTACGGTGGGGCGACAGCAGAGAGAGCAAAGGGAAGTGGCGGGGATTAGGACCCTGGTGTGGGGGCTGACTTGGAAACCTCCTGCCATGGCGCCTGCCGCTGTCTGCCCGGCCTCACTGTGAGCTGAGCCTCCACACTTTTCCTTGGAGGATTGCAGGCACAGCTGTACCCACTCCCTCCAGGTGGGAGGCCGGGGCTCCCTTTTGGCCGGAACCCATTACCTCTCTCTTCTCTCAGCTGACTTGCACCTTCCTCAGCTGGTTCTTTCTGCATTTAGGTCCCTCCAAGGCTCCCAGATCCTCTTGTTTTGGTTGTTTGTGTTGCTATGTTGTTAAGGTCATCCTCGAACTTGTGATCCTCCTGTCTCAGCCTCCTGAGTGCTGAGATGATAGGGGTGCACCACCATGGCCAGTTTTAGACCCTCCTACTTATGTTGTTGTTGTTCTTGTTAGGTGCCGTCGAGTCGTGTCTGACTCATAGTGATCCTCATAGGGTTTTCAATGGCTGTTTCAGGATTGCCTTGGGAGTGGATTGCCAAGTCCTTCTCCCATTTTTGTGGTGCTGAGAGTCGAATTCGAGACCTCAGAGACTGCAGCTCAGCCCTCTACCAACTGAGCTAAATCCCAGCCCCCTCCTACTTATAGGGTGTGTCTAAATCCATCCCAACTCCTCCACTTAATGCACCCAAAGGGATAAAGATGTTCCAAGAAGCGCTTGAAGGATGGGGATGTGGAATGTGAGGTTTGCGTGGAAGGCAGCTCTGTTCCGCCAGAGCTGGGCGTTTATCAGGAGCAACTCTGAAGCTCTTGTTTGTGCTGGGAGACAGCCCCTTGCAGCGCGGCTGAGCGTCCCCAGGGGTGGGGCTTCAGAGCACAGCATCCCATTAGGAACACAGTGGCCACAGCGGCCACAGCGAGGCCATCTTCTCCCTTACACGGAACAGATGGAGGTGGAAGCATGACATTTTAAACTCGAGGGCACACGCTAGCCGGGAATTAGTGTGAAATGGTTGTCCTCCTCTCCGGGTCCCTTTGTACCCATCAGCCACAGCCCACAGGATGAAAGTTGGCCTGTCAGGCAAGCCCATTCAAGCTTGCCCTTCCGCTGTCACTCGCTAGACAGGCCTGTGATAAAGAGCAAGGAGGAAAAGTCTGCCAAAAATAGTGGCACTGGGAAACCTAAGCCTCCAGAGCCAGGGCTGCCCGCGGCCGCGCCTGCCCTGGGACGCCACCTCCGGGGCCTGGTCCAGCAGGGAGGGCACGCTCCAGAGCCAGCGACCTCAGACTTCCGCCGCAGAGACTTGCAGAGGAAGGGCAGCGGAGACCTGTACTGTGAACCCCTGACGACAGGGAAGGGAGGGCGGCTTACACCGCACAGTTGAGCTTCCAAAGAGCGTGTCGAGACAGTCCCGGCAGACAGCTCCGTGCAGGCCTGGGACGCATCGGGGGTTTGCTGCCGCTCGGAGATTCATCTAGGCAACGTCCCCCCATGCCTGTTACTCCCCAGCCTCTCCCCCCACCCCCGGCCTTCAGCATCCCCTGGAACCCTTAGGGTCTGAAAGATGGAGGCTCCTGGAAGCAGGAGCCACATCGGTGCAGGAGAAAATGGAGGCAGATCTGCCAAGGGTGAGCGGCGGTTGTTGTTGTTGTTAGGTGCCGTCGAGTCAGTATCTGACTCATAGTGACCCTCATAGGGTTTTCAGCAGCTGACTGTTTCGGGATTGCCTTGGGAATGGATTGCCAGGCCCTTCTCCCATTTTTGCAGTGCTGGGAATTGAACTCAGGACCTCAGAGACTATAGCGCAGTGCTCGACCAGCTGAGCTAAATCCCAGCCCTGAGCAGCGGTAGAGGCCTGGAATTAGATGGTCACATTCCTGCTCTCTGGCCCACTTCAGGGAGGAGGGCAGGCTGGCTTCTTCCCTCTGTGCCCCTGCTCCTGGGAGCAGCCACCTACCAGGGAACCGTGCTCCCCGAAGGGACCTGCTTACAGCCAGGAGCCCTGGGCTCCCTTTTCTGGAGGAGGCTGTGGAGTCTTGGAAAGATGAGTGGGTACCGCTGGGCGTGGTGGTGCACGCCTGTCATCCCAGCAACTCGGGAGGCGGAGGCAGGAGGATTGCAAATTTGAGACCAGAGGCAGTCTGCGTAACTTAGCAAGACCCTGTCTCAAAAAGTAAAAAAAAAAAAGCGGGGGGGGGGGGGG
>VMDO01002757.1:120542-139896 GCA_007922755.1 Pedetes capensis | reverse complement strand
GTCCCACCACCCTTTTGCCATAAGGAAACACCAGCCCCCCTCGAGAGCCAGGTTGGAAAGCGTTCCCCCAGCTGCCTGCCTGATTCGCATTTTGTTCATAAAGACCCCAAATGAGATGCCTGGAGAGGCTCGAACAGTAGCCCATGCTACCTGGAAGCGGGGTACTGAAGGCTCGGAGAGAGAGAGAGCTCTTCCCAGTGAAGGTCAGCGGGGCCATGGCCTGAAGGTGATCCGCTGCCCCTCAGGCCCCACCAACAGGGACAGTAATAACAGTAATCACTGCTGTCATTATGACACCGTTCCTTCCAGCGTCTGTGCCCACGGGTGCCTCTGAACCCCGGCTGACTGGCGCTCACCCAGGCCCAGCTCCCCCACTGGCACTGTCTGTCCTTTGCCTCACTCCAAGCAGACTCCTGCTGGCAGGGTGGCCCCTGGGGACACGTCCCCCAGGACCCTTCTCTTTGACATCCTTAAACAGCTGCCACCATGTCCCCATTGTTTTTCAAGAAGGAGTTCCCTGGGGCTTCACGGAGGCCAACTTGAACTCGACCCTGCCGTGTTGATCTGCTCACTGTAGCTCCCCGGAGGGGGTGGGGGGTGCCAAGCCCCAGGTGCCCATGGGTGGATCCTGGCAACTGCCCAGCCTGACGACTCATCACCTGCTGTTTCCTATGCACAGCACACGTTTGGACTTGCATGCATTTCAAAGGTTCCTGCGAAGACAACCTCTCAGGAAGGGGCCCAAGACCTCGTGTGTCCAGAGCAGCTTCGCACCCCGCAGGGCGGTCTGTGAGCACAGCTCTCAGAGGGGAGCCACGGGGCAGACCCTCGGTAGGCTGGGCAGAGGGAGGGCAGCGTCTGGCCCCGGCGCCTCGGGCCCTTCCATCTGCCATGCGCTTGTCAGCAGCCTCCATTCACTATGGCTCCCGGTCATCCACAGGGGGTGGGCAGGAACCGTCCTGCTTTCAAGAATAAAGAAACTGAAGGAGGCACAGTGGCGCACTCCTGTAATCCCAGCGGCTCGGGAGGCCGAGGCAGGAGGATCGCAAGTTCGAGACGAGAGGCAGTCTGCGTAACTTAGTGAGGCCCTGTCTCAAAGAGCGAAAAAATGGGCTGAGGGTGCAGCTCAGTGGTCCAGCACTTGCAGAGCATGCAGGCGCGGGCCCTGGGTTCAACCCCCTAAAAGAAACTGAAGGAGAAATGTCTTCGTGGACACCGCCATGAAGTGAGAAAGGGCAGGGCCCTGTGTAGAAAAGCGCTATCCTTGGCCTGTGGCATCCAGGGAAGGCCTTGGCGAGGACCATTCCAAAGTGCAGACTTCACCCAGGAGTTGTCTGAATGGTTAACTCAGAGACGCAGAGACTCAGCAAGGCCCCCGCGGCCCCCGCAGGCTCGGAGGCGCAGGCGAGCAGAGGGGAGCCCCGAGCGCCTTGCACCTGCTCAGCACAGAGAAAGGGTCTTCTTCCCATCCACTCCCCCAGCTGGCTCTGAAGAACAACAGTTTTTCAGCATAAGCAGAGAAAACGTCCCCGCCACGTCCCCGTCGCCTGCTCGAAGGACATGCCGGCGGCCAGCACCTCCCGCCTGTGGTCAGGGCTGCGTTCTCAGTTTGTATTCCAGTCTTGTCCCCAAGCACATGATGTCCTGGGAGCCAGCAGGGTGTTGAAAGCAGCCTCCCACGTCCGAGCCTGTTCCCAGGCTCGGGGCTGTCGTGGGGAGGCTCTGGGCCTACGGCCGCTCCCCACTGGCCGTGTTCTGTCCTTATCCTCACAGACGCCATGTCAGCTGCCCAATGCTTCCAAGGAGCAGATCCCCCTGCGTCGCCCTGGGCCAAGAAGCAGCTGAAGTCTCAGCAAGTTAGCGCCACTGGACTCCCCAGGAAACAGGCATGGCGCTCGTGGCTGCCTTCCCCGGCCATCGTGGAGACAATGGCCTGGAGCCTCCACCTTCGCCTGTCTCACGGATAAAAACAGCCTTCTGTGTGCTCCGATCAGAACTCATTTCCTCAGCTAGAGAAAATCAAGGGCCCTTCCAAGTCCCAACTTGACGGCTTGCCCACTTAATGTATTCAGGATATCCTGCCGGATCCTGCTAGTGCATCCCCTAGCATCATTATTATTCGTGTTTGGAAGAAGCCACTTCTGACCTGGTGGCTGGAGGAGACGCCTTTGTCTGCTCTCCCAGGCCTGGCCTGGCCGAGGAGGCCACTGCCCTGCTGTGTTTGTTTGAGTTATGTAACGTAAACAGCTCCGAGGAGATGGCTCCCCCGCTTGCTCTGGGTGGGGACTCAGCCTTCGCTCGCCCTCTGCGTCACTCAGCGCCTGGGTGGCTTCCGCAGGCCTCTGCTCTGCTGCTGTGGAACAAAGCCGCCCTGCCTGACCTTCTTTGGGGTCAGCCCTTTCCTCTGGTTGGCCAGCCTGGAGGGGAAAGTGACAGACGGAGACCTCCAGGGCTTGCCGGGACCTGGGTGGGCAGGTGGGGTCTAAGCGGGCTGAGCCCCTCGAGTGGGTATTGGCTCTCTCTGGGCCTCTTCCCCAAGACTTGGTTCTTCCTCACGCCTGGATTCCCACTCAGCTTTTCACAATGGCGTCCGAGGCGTGAAAAAGAGTAAGGAGGGGCGTTCAGAAGGCTCTGCAGACCTCGGCTCTGCTTTATGCAGCTGTTTCCACGCCCTCCAACCTGACATTTTCAAAGCCCCGCGTTGTTCATTAGACCTGGGCCTGGCTTGGCCCCTGCTGGCTTCTCACAACACATCTTGGTGCTCAGAGTTTGGCTCAGCGCATGCCGGTCAGGGCACAGTTGGATCCAGCACGTGGTTAGTAAGGAACTTACTCCTTTACACAGTTGTCTTAAGCGAGGAACAAGTACTTCAGAAAGAGTTACTAACTCTAGAATCGCTTATTGCAAGAGCCCATCCCCCTGTCTGAGATTTCCTTAGGCAACATCCCATGTCTCTCTGGAATCACCCCAACACACCCATTCCCCATCTGCCAGGGGCACCCCAACCTTCGAGTGAGAAAGATCTTCCCTTTATCTCTCAGAGCTGTGAGTTTGGGGAACTGGAGACATGGGAGGCACAAGCTAAGGGCCCCAAGTCACTGGGAGTAGGGGTGGGGTATCCAGGCAGCAGCAATGACCTTGAGTGGAGCCAGGGGAGAGAATTGGCCAACCACCTGACTTTTCCTATCGGATTCCCAGAAAATGTTCCCCTGGCCTCTGACAAAGCCCCCCAGGGGCTTCTGGTCTCTACAAGGCTCTCAGAACCTCCCTGCCTCCGCCCGGCAGCAGCATTTGACAACCCTTGCAAAGTCTATAATTTGCCAAGTCTCCAAGCCACCCTCCCGTCGTCCTCTGCGTTTCTGTCCTTCAAGGTCAAATTCCAGTGCAACTCAGGCTTTCACGCTTTGCAGGCTGGCAATGGCCTCCTCCCACAGGGTCCCTCTCCTGCGTGCATGCGTGTGTGCATGCGCGTACGGAGGTAGAGGAGTGGGAGGCCCGGGGCCCAGAGGAAATGTGCACAGCCTCGACTCTCTCTCCCGTGTTTCAGATCTTGGGGTGTGATTGTAAACAGCATCTTCAGAGCCGGCCTCCCCGCCGTGGCCTGTTCCTCTCACCCTAGGGGTTCCAGTAATAGGGTGTAAAGCAAACAAAGAAAAACAGTAATCTGGTGTTCCAATTGCATTTTTTTGTTTTTAGAAAATGTTAATGATAGGTTATTTGATTACCCTAGGTTTGGCACTGCTTGCTCTTTATTAAGCACATCTGGTATTTAGTAACAATATAAGTAGCAGGAGCTTTTTTGGCACTGGAAAATAAGCTCATCCAACGCTGCCATGCGGTTTGGAAACTCGGCGACGGGGCCAGCCAAACTTGTGGAGATACAAGACTTTTTCTGCAGGCTGGGCAGCTGGCCAGGACAACTAAAAAATGTGAATTGGCTAAGAACTGCTGCCACGCAAACACTTCTGGAAATTTCTATGCTCGGGCCTGCCAAATCCATTATGCACAACATGAATTACAAGAGTTTCTATCTCTCCAAGCAGTTGCTTTCTGAGCTTAATTCTCCTCTGCGCTTTATGAAACACACACACAACCCAAATGAGAAAAACACCCCCCGGAATCCACTACCATATTTTTTGTGTCTTTTTCCATTGGCGCGGCCAAGTTTACAACTTCTCCTGAATCGGGAGAAGCGGCCCCAAACTTTGGTTTGAGTTACATTAAGGCTAACGTGTGGGAGGCAGCTGGGCTTCCTGGAAACAGTAGAAAGGAAGGATGTCTCCCAGAGTGGAGACAGGCTAACATCTAGGTAGGAAAAACAGTGAAACGCAACAGAAGATCTTGGCAGGGGAAAACACGTACCCGGCACTCAGCGTGGCCAGCCATTGGGATTTGGGGCTGGGGAGGGTTTTGCTCAGACTAGAAGCCACGCTGCGGGTGGACACGCGTCCCCAGGCCGGAGACGGTAGAGCTGTTCACAGGTACCCAGCCCACAGAGTCTTGGGGTCCGGCTCTCAGTCCCACAGACTGCTAACCTACCACACAGGCAGTTTCCAAGAGGAGGGGGGCCGAGCGGGCGTGCCAACCAGGTCAGAGGAGAGCAAGCAAGAGAGAGGCTGCTGGCCCTCTAGCCGGAAGGTTCTGCCCAGGGCTCCCTCCTTGCAGGGCTCAGCAACATTTGCATCACGTATCTTCTGACTCCAAACTGAGACCGGCCTCTCCTGTGACTCAGAGGTGCTGGATTACTCAGCCTCTGCCCAGGGTGGCTCTCAAGGGCCGTGAGACCCACGCCTCTTCTCCAGAAGGCTGGAATGGCGTTATTCATCGGCGCAGATAATAGCCCGCGTGAGATCATCTTATTAGCACGTTAGGAGACACAGCGGACAGCGAGATCCGTCCGGCTCCCCCCAGGCGAGGTGCTGTCTGGACATGCCCTTTCCAGGACAGCCACGGGTCATTTCCATGACAACCAAGTGCCACTTCTCTGTCACAGCCCCCTCCCCTTTGCTTTCTGGGGGGCTTTTTTTACTTAAGTGACTTCTTGTTGTTAGGTGCCGTTGAGTCGGTATCTGACTCATAGTGACCCTGCGTACAACAGGCGAAACACTATTGTCAGTGCTTCTGTGTGGTTCATAGGGTTTTCAGTGGCAGATTGATTTTTGGGAGTGGCTTGCCATATCCTTCTCCCAAGCCTACAGCACCTGGTGTTCCCAGACGGTCTCCCATTAAAGTACTAACCAGGCCCAACCCTGCTTAGCTTCCAAGATCTGATGGGATCAGATGCCACAGGGCTACAGCTGCAGGCTAAGTGACTAGGTCACTTAATAAATCCAACTTTGATGTGTTCTAAGAGCTGATGGTCCGGCTGTGCCATTCCTTCAAGCCACTACTTCAGTGTGTGCCTCGTTTTCCCCCTCCCTTAGCAGAAAAGCGGGTTCACACATCACCATTCTCCCAGGGTGTGGTGGGTCCCAGCGTACAGAGAGGAGCTGTGAGATTTGGCATCGGGTTCTGGCTTGGACACGTGAAACTTCATGTCCTCCTTTCTGAAATGGGGACAGGAGCACCTCCCTCACAGCACAGTGGCAAAGGACCAGTCATCGGGATCATTCGGCAACTGTTGCAAACTGTAAAGCAGGGTGCAAACTTGCGTTGTTATTTGTTGTTGCTGGGGTGGTTGCGTCAGGTCCACCTCATAGCAACCCAATGTACATGAAAGCGAAACCCTCCCCAACACTGCCACGCCCGGCACTGTGTCGGTGCTTCTCTGCTATTCGTAGGGCTTTCCATGGCTGATTGTTTCGGGATTGCTTCTGGAGTGGGCAGCCAGGTCCTTCTCCCATTTTTGCAGTGCTGGGGATCGGACCCAGGGCTTCAGAGAGCACAGAGCAGCACTCTACCCACTGAGCTACAGCCCAGCCCTGGCCTTTCAAGTCCTGGTTGTGGAAATGTGACCATGGACGTCACTGTGAACGAGATACAGCGCATGGGTGGAAACAGTCGAGGCCCGTGCGGAACGGAGTTGGGAGTTACCAGGGTGGGCCATGGACGCAACTGCTGCTTTCTGCGGCTGACGTATGACGGTTTCTTTCAGCGCGATCCTTAACTAAAGCACGGCACGCACTTCCTCCACCCCCCCTTCTCTCTCTCTTTTGTTTTCTCTCCCTCCCATCCCCCCTCTCTTTCCTTTCTTTCCAGAATCAAGAGCTAGCAATCCCTGTGACTGTGCCATTGGACTAGATTGCTCTGGGAATGGAGGGAGGTCCCCAGCGCTAATTAAATTAAATTTCCTTTCCCATTGTCAGCTGTTGCCCTGAACTGGAGTTCACACTAAGCAGTTAAACAGGTTTGGGCATTTGAAAAATAAAACAAAAAACCCCCCAAAAAACCCGTGGCGGCGGGAGAGCGCGGCCAGCCTCGTGTCTGTCCACCTCACACTGTGCTGTTCTTGGCTTGAGTTTGTATCGCAGGACGCCTCTCTCAGCTTCTTTTCCTGTGCTCTTGGACCTTTGTTTTGGAATTGGAGGGGCTGGAGTCAGGGGAGTTGGTCCCAGAGAAGAGGGGGTTCTGCGGCGTTGGAAGCCCCAGTCCAGATCTGACGCCACGTGGTCTTCCCTGTCCTTAGTAGGATTTGAGTTCCATCGGCCAGAGGGCTTTCTCTTCTTTCGTCTCCCAGACCCCCTGGTCAGTGTGGCTTCCGGCAGCCACTCTGACGTCTGGGCTCACAGGCTGTGAAGACAGATTCCAGATCTGCACTGTGAAGTTGGGCGAGGCCAGCGTGGAAGACCGCCCTGGGGCCTAAAGGGATGGGTGGAGCCCCAGGCCAGGCTGCCAGCCAGGGAGGAAAGGGTGGGAAAGAGGTGCCAGGTGAGGACAGGGACAATGGCCGGGTGGCCTCCAGCCGGCACCTCACAGCCCCTGCACTCTCCCTGGAAGCGCAGAAGGTGCTGATGTAACTGGGTCCCGTGGACAAGTGTGGAGTGTTCTGGAATGAGAGTCGGGCTGTGACACAGTCCCTGGACATGGTCACCTCCCGTGCCTTCAGGCTCAGCTCCAAAGACAGTGATGGAAAGGTTTACAGCATGTGCTTTACCTCTTGGCACGTCACGTGAGTTCCTGCGCCGGATCCTCACCGCAGCCCAGGCAGTGGGCACTAGGATCGTCCAACCAGGCCTCGGGCAGGTTATATGGCCCACCATGTTCACAGCCAGAAAGTGGCCAGGCCTATTCACAGGGACCCTATGAAGCCAACACACTGCCACCGCCCCGGCTCTGGCCCGAGATCTTCCTGCCCTCATCCCATTTCAGCAACAGGTGGTTGTTTGTTTGTTGATACGGGGTCTTATGTGTAGCCCAGGCTGGCCTTGAGTTTTCCATCCTCCCACCTCAGCCTGTTGAGGGCTGGGATCACAGACACCCGCCGCTCTGCCTGATTGGTTGACACTGAGAATTCTGTGATTGGAGATGAGTGAGTGTTTTCAACACGCCTTCCAGCAGAGCACACGCTAAAAATGGGCATTTATTGATAAGTCTTATTGATAAGTCTTTAGAGACCTGGAGAGAAAATGAGGGCATGAAGGGGAACTGATGTGGGAAAGCCCAATTCTCACCCCACGTCTACCCATGAAATCCAGGTAGCCTCCCCAGTTTGGTAGAGGAAGATAGTTCCTGCCTTCCCTTCTGCAGGCACAAGATGGTGATGGGTCACACGGGCTTGGAAAGAACAGAGGTCTGATTGTCCCACCCCAGATATCCAAGGAGCTGGCAGGTGCTGACATGCTGTTACCTCAAAGGGTACCCATGGCCGCAGAGCCCAGAGAGGCGTTTGCTTGGATTTTCCCCAACGATCACCAGCAAGACCTTCTCAAGACAGAGCCAGAGTCTCTCTTTAAGGTGAGGAATTGCCTTTCTGTGAACACATAAGGGAGGAAAGCCCCTTCCATACGGCCTTCAAAGTTTGAGCCGAAAGTTGAGTTCCGGGTCAGAGATCTCCGGAGCAGCCTCCAGCACCTGCTCCTTTAGTCCCCTAGGCTCCTACCTGGGACACAAAGGAAGTAGGGCAGCTGAAGACCCCTGGAGAACTCCCTCAGTCAGAGGTGCAGCTGCAGATCAGAGATCTGCAAGGCCCTGGCCATCGAACCCCACCTAGCAGGCTTCCATTCTGCGAGGGGAGACCCTGCTGATAATGTGCAAAGATCAGATTCATGTAGGAAATAAACGCTCGACAAATAATAATCGTGTAATAACATTGGCTGTCATTGCAAGGGTTATGTCTATTGAAAATATGAGGTCTGCACTATGGATTTCTTAGGATAATCTTATTCTTACTTAAAAGAAACAGACAGACGTGCTTTATAAAAAGGAAGATGATTTCAAGTGAAAAGTGGAGAGCGCTGTCTGGTTTTTCTAATTTGATCATTGCTTTTTTTTTTTTTTTTTTTTTTTTTGCTTAGAAAAACAAATAGCACTTTTTTTTTTTTTTAATGATGTTTAGATTCTACCCTCCACCCTCGCCGCAGGCTCCTCCAATGCCATGATAGAATGAGGCTCTGCCTGGGTACTAAATGCTCTGGGAAGATGCACCAGTTCAATGTCAGTCCAGGGCGGTGCTGCTTCCACAAAAAGTGAGCAAGTATTGTGAGTGATATGGAAGCTGGCTCAGCTTATGATCTGCACGCCTCAGGGCTTCCAGCTAATGGGCACCCCCAGCAGCACAGTGGGGCTGCTGCTGAGCCGTCAGAGGCAGCCTCGATTCTCTCTCCTGTCTTCCACGCATTCTAGAGTTCAAGGGCAGCCTGGATCGTGAAGTGAGTTCCAGGCCAGCCTGGGCTACGAAATAAGACCTTGTCTCAAACAGAGAGGGGGCAGGGACAGACAGACAGAGAGAGAGAAGACAGAGACAATCATTCTAGAATAGGAACAATTTTTATTCGAATTGCACATGACACTGGTGCCCCCCAACAGGGCAAAGTGAGGACTAGGAAGTGAAGTAACTGCGTGGTTTGAACTATGGACTTTCTTGGAATTTTCCTAGGAGGGTATCTTGTTTTCCAAAGCTATGTTGGCAAACTGATACTGTATGTTTAGCAGGCCTTGAATGGAAAACAGGCAAGATATGTGAACAATATATTTCCAAATATGTCACATGTTTATAAAACACAGTAAATACACGACAGCTTGAGGAGAATATGTGGATAAATAACAGCTGTGGTACACCCTATTTCTTAGCAATTCACACACAACAAATGACATCCGTGTTCAATGTTTTGTGCGTTCTATTTTCTGAGCACTTTAGAAAAGGATAAAGAGAATGGCAACAAAAGTTTTGTGAAAGAAAAATCAGAAGAGGAATGTGAGTTTAGGTGACCTGTCATGTAACTGTCACACGTAGAGCAGCTCTGAGCGGGTTTCCCCGCTTCCCTTGCGTGCCACGATTTGATAGAAATGATCTTAAGTGAAGCATTAGAAGTGATCTGCATCTTGAGGTGGGCTGAAACGTCGCTTACAAGGGAATGCATATAGGAAGTTTCAGAATGTAAAACCAGCACTGTGTGTGCCCAGGTCGTTAAATTTACTTGGATGCAGCAGAGTTTGTCTCAGGGATCAATGAGAAGCATGACTTGTGGAGTCAAAGGCAAGATCAGGTTCTTTTAAAAGATTATTGTTATTAACATATATTGTTGTTCTTGTTAGGTGCCGTCGAGTCATATCCCACTCATAGCGACCCTCATAGAGTTTTCAATGGCTGATTGTTTCAGGATTGCCTTGGGAGTGGGTTGCCACATCCTTCTCCCATTTTTGTGGTGCTGGGAATCGAACTCAGGACCTCAGAGACTGCAGAGCAGCGCTCTACCAATTGAGCTAAATCCCAGCCCTAACATATATTAGTTGTACAAGTTAATGGGCTTCCCTGCAGCATTTATATACAAGAGTGTATCGTGCTTTGATCATGTTTGTGTTCCCTTCGGTCCTCTCTTGCCCTCCCCTGCTTCCCCTCTCTTCCTGCCCCCTTCCCCTTCCCTGATAGTAGTCTTTCATCTATTTTCAAATTGTCTTTTCTTCTTCTTTTTTTTTAAGTTTCCACATATGAGAGAAAGCATGGAATTTTTACCTTTCGTTGCTTAATGTGATGATCTCCAGTTCCATCCATTTTCCTATAAATGAAATGATTTTGTTATTCTTTATGGCTGAATAATACTCCATTGTGCATACCTACCACTTTTTAAAAAATCCATTCATCCACCAACAGGCATCTAGGCCGACTCCATAGCTTGACTCTTGTGACTAGTGTCGCCAGAAACATGAGTACGTAGGTATCTCGTCCGTAGGCTGACCTTACTGAATTGAGAAAGCACCTAGAAGTCTGACCAGAGACACTCTGATTCGAATCACAGGGACACAGGGAACCACGATAACCCAGGGAATTAATCAGGGAAGCAGTGTTTTAAGGGGACAATTTTAGTGCCTGTGAGTAGGATGGGGCAAAGCAATCTATGGCCAATGGTAAGAAGCCTTTGTATTTGGACTACAGATCTGTGCGGTTTACCGATTTTTTCTCTTTTCTCTTCTCCTTTTCTTTTCTTTCTCTTTTCTCTTCTCTTTTCACTTTTCTTTTCTTTTCCTTTCATGGTACTGGGTGACAAAACCCAGGGCCTTGGCACATACTTTACAAGTGCTCTACCACTGAGCTGCACCTCCAGCCCCCTTTTTAGTTTTGTCTTGAAACAGGATCTTACTAAATTATACACACTCCCTCAGGCCTTGAATCTGCGATCATCCTGCCTCTGCCTCCTGAGTTGCTGGGATTATGCGCGTATGCCACCGCACCAGGCTTCCAATCACTTACGCTCAGTGATACCGCATTGAGGCAGGCAAGGAAGGTTGAATCATCCCCATTTTCCACTCAAAGAAGCCCAGAGTTTGTACCTCTGTCTGGGTCACGGTGAGAAATGGGACTCTGTCAGAATAACCATCATCTGCTTATCTAGGGTGATATCTGGAAGAGATAGGATTGCAGAGTTTTTCCTCTCTTTACTTTTTCACCCCAAATTCTCTATAAGGATGGCCCCCTGTGGCCATCCTCTCTGGCCTCTGGCCCAGGCACAGGAGTAAATTCAGAGACCTCAGGGGCCACGAGCCTGCGGAGCTGACTTTGCGTCCTATTTGCCACCATGCTGGGGAGGTCGGCACCCATGCGCACGCTCACTTCCTGTTCTGTGTCCTTCCTGCCAGGCATGAATGATTCCGAGCTTCTGAGGCCCCCGTGGCCTTCTGGAAGGAAGATGACTCTGCTCTTACCTTCCGGGCAAGGCTGGCCAGCTGTTGGAAGCCCGCCATGGAAACTTCTGCTTCCTTCTGCCTGAGCAGAGGGGTCTTTGGGCAGCAGGCAGGGGGACGCAGGGGGTGGGGGTGCGAGGTGCTGGGGAGCCACGTGTACCCAGAGAGCTGAAACTGAACTCCTCAGGATGCCTCCGGAGCCCTCCCTGGCCCTGCCCTGTGAGCACAGGTCTCAGTGTGTCCCTGACCAGCGGCAGATCCGTGGGAGCACACGTGGCAGCCGTCTGAGCCAGTTGCCAGGATGATAATGAACTAGCGCACAGACCTTGGGCTGAGCCTCTCCCTTTCCTACCTTCTCCACCTGTCCATCAATTACCTCCAGGGGAGGTGGAAGAGAATTGAGATCAGTTTCTAAAGAATGTTTAACTCCTTAGAATTAATCCCTGTTAGCCTTGGGGTAGGAGCTGTTGGGCTCCCTTGTTGTTAGGTGCCGTCGAGTTGAGTCCGACTCATAGCAACCCTCATAGGGTTTTCCATGGCTGACTGTTTCGGGATTGCCTTAGGAATGGGTTACCAGGTCCTTCTCCCATTTTGCGGTGCTGGGAATCGAACTCAGGGCCTCAGGGACTGCAAAGCAGCGCTCTACCAACTGAGCTAAATCCCAGTCCTGGACTCCCTTGAAGGACTAATAAACCCTACAAGCCCCTCTCGGAAATCGCCCACCTACCTATCAGCTTTGCGGAGACCTCCTGTGGCTCATAGAACGCCCGCAGTTTATCCTTCAACCTCCCATGGGTTGAAAACGAAACAAATGAACAGGAGCAACAAGAAAACCCAAAAATTACCTTAAAAGAAATGTGCTGTAGCCACGTGAGCCATGGATACTGTGCCGTTTCATCACCTCTGTCCTCTTTGAGGACCGCTGTCCTCTGCCCTCACCAGACCATCGTTGTGCTATTATTAAAGTAACTCTCCTGGCCCTGTTGTCGCTCACTCTCCACCCCTCACCCTTTTGGGGGTGGAGCTGATTATCTGCCTGCCCAAGGCCTTGGAACCTATTATAACTCGGCCAACATAGGTCCTTCATTAAAGCGTAACCTGGTATGTAAATAAGACCACACATAATTGAGGTGCGTCTTTAAAATGGGTCTTCTTTGTTGCTCTTGGACAGCTGCACTGGCCATGCCTGAGAGAGAAAACAAAAAAAGGCTCTGCACCGGGCAGGGTGGTGTACACCTGTCATCCCAGCAGGAGGATCCTGAGCTCCAGGCCAGCCTGGTTGTGAGACTGTCTGAAAGAAAGAAAGGAAGGAAGGAAGGAAGGAAGGAAGGAAGGAAGGAAGGAAGGAAGGAAGGGAGGGAGGGAAAGAAAGGAGAGAAAGAAAGGAAAGAAAGGAAGGAAGGAAGACAGAAAGAAGAGAGAAGGAAAAGAGGCCCTTCAACATATTGTAGAAGATACTTCACATGAGCATTTAATCCAAGACTGATTAAAATTTGCATAATTAGTATTGTTATTTATTCTAAAATAACTGAAAAGCAGTGGTCTTGAAGAAGGAAGTTTTTAAAAAGCAATACTTTATGTTCAAGTTTAAAAGGAATCAGGCCATTTATTCAATAATGAAAAAGATCATTATTTTCACATTGCCACCTAATGGCTTTTGTTTTCTTCCATCATTATTTGGCTCAGCTGGGAATTAGGCTTATTCCTCAGTTATGCTTAGGAACGTAGGGAGTTGGTATCACGAAATAGCAGTGCCCTTCATGGACAACTGCGCTTCCTCCACGTGACCATAACTGAGTGTATTAAGGTGTGTCTTAGGTCTATGTTGGGCGCCTTTCTTTTCCCTGACCATTTTTTTTTTGTACGATTCATAGGTTTTTCAGTACATCAGAACC
This sequence comes from Pedetes capensis, assembly GCA_007922755.1. NCBI lineage: Eukaryota > Metazoa > Chordata > Mammalia > Rodentia > Pedetidae > Pedetes > Pedetes capensis. The sequence goes on along the minus strand of VMDO01002757.1, from coordinate 126,724 downwards.
TGCAGTTTTCTCTCTCATACACACACACACACGCACACACAGTGTATGTTTTTCCTTTACTATCTTCTAATAAAGAAGCCTGCTGTTGAGTGCAGCTGACGGAGGCGCCTGAGCTGATATCTAAGCAACGCTAACCCAGATAGGGGCCGGCGTTGCATCAGCTGCCAAGCAGGGAGCCTGGCCGAGCGCCAGCCTGTAAAAACGGAACGCATTTGCGTCACTGTTCCCTTGGCGATGCTTCTTGGAGCCTTGTCAGCTGTCCCCCGAGGTTGTTTCCCTAATATGTCAGCAGGCATTCCTGAATCTTTAATGCTGAAAAGCTCTTTTCCTTTTCCAAAAACACTTAGGTGACCAGTCTGCTAGCGACCCCGCCGCTGTGATCTTTGAACGTGTGTTCCTTTCATGAAATAGGTGTTTGTTCTATTGAAAACATGTGCGGGGATTGAAGGTTTGGGTTCCTGCTTCTCCATGTCAGAGGACCTAGTTTTGAAGAAGCAGGGCAGCCGGCTTGGAGCTGCGAGCCAGCTCTCTGCTTTTATCTCCCTTAGGAAAAGGCCTTAGTCCCTCCCCGGTTTACCCGGATTATCCTGTTTCGCTGTGACATCCATAGAGCAAACGGCTGCTTGAAAGGCCTGGCTGGCAGGTGCCACGATTTCTGAGTTGCTCTCTGTCCCCTGCTCTGTGAGCCACAGATGAGTGAGCCAGGTCGCCCACTGCTCAGGTGCCATCTTGCCCCTCACCTCCCCATGCGATGTCTTTGCCTGCCTTCCCCCAAATCCATCTCCACTTTTATGTTGGTAAATTCTCCTCTGAAAAGCACCCCATGCCGGCGGGCAAAGGGGACCACACCCTCTCCGCCCTTCCTCCATCTGCAGTAAGGCAACCTCGCCCCTGGCCTGAGTCTTTGCCCTTGACCCACGCAGAAGACCTCCACCTGGTTACGTGGTCGCCACCGCGGCTAATCACAGCCTGGTGTGGGGAGGAGCCCCCGGCTTCCGGGCGACTAAGGTAGGGTGTTCTGCTGTTGGTTCTTTTAACCTGTGGTGACCACGATGGGTGATTGAGCAAAGAGCCGCCGTCCCCCGAGCTAGCGAGGCAGTGGACACCACACCTGAGGGGGCCGTGGGTGTGGTCTTGGGCCCTATGCTTCGGAAACACGTGGAGGACCAGGATGGCCTTGTGGCCACAGACCCAGCTCTGGATGGGGGCTCCTGAGGGCAATGCGTGCGACCTTCACACAACTCCTGCTTCTGTCCTGCGATCCACGCCTCCCCTCTGTGCCCAGTTCCAGGAAGCCCGGTGGGCAGCCCACTAAAGAGGCTCTCACCTGCTGAACCCCAGAGAATGGAAACAGAGCCACCCAGAAGTGGGGAGATTCAGACCTACTGGGGTTATTGGTGGGGTTGTTTTGGTGGTTGGCTTGGTTTTTTTGAGACAGTGTCTCACTGCGTAGGCCAGGCTGGCCTAGAACTTGCGATCCTCCTGCCTCCACCTCCTGAGTGCTGGGATTATAGGCGTGTGCCACCACAGCCACTGGAAAGAATGTTTAGAGCCGGGTGCGGTGGCACACGCCTATCATCCCAGCGGCTTGGGAGGCGGAGGCAGGAGGATCGCAAGTTTGAGACCAGAGGCAGTCTGTGTAACTTAGTGGGACCCTGTCTCAAAAAGTAGAAAAAATGGGCTGAGGGTGCAGCTCAGTGGTCCAGCACTTGCAGAGCATGCAAATGCGAGGCCCTGGGTTCAACCCCCAGTACTGAAAAAAAAAAAAAAAAAGAATGTTTAGAGGCGCTGTGACACTCGAACTTCTCATTTCATCTTAAGGGTGAGGAACCCAAGTCCAGAGATCGGTGTGCAAGTGAGGCCACCCTGGCATCAGGCCTGGGCCAGCCCCATGCTTCTGCACCTGCCCTGGCCTCCAGGGGACCGTGGCCTGCTTGTGTGTGGGGACAGGGCTGGGCTGGAGGACCATGACTTCCTTGCACCAGCATGGCGTCCTGGCCTGTGCAGTGTGGAAGTGAGTGACAAAGACAGAGTGCCCTGTGGGGGGGTCACCTGAGCACATTGCTTCTCCTGGCTCGGCTGGGCACCCCTGGAGAGAGCCTTCCTTCTCCTCTGCTCCACCTGGCAGGGTGGCCCATGCCTCCCACGGGGCTGGAGAGGCAGGCAGGGGCAGCCCAGTAGTTGCTGCAGCTCTGGGGACAGGTTTAATTAGACTCTTACTTTCTTAGCCCTGGAACCCAAGGGGACAAACTAAAACAAGCTCGAGCAAGGCCAGGGAACGGGGCGTTTCACGGTGAGGTAGGGCGGGCACACTCAGGGCCCGGCTTTCTGTCCTTTCATTTCCCTGCCTCCAACTCCGCCTGGGCCTGTGGGTGGGGATGCGGAAGGGCAGGCTGAGCTCGGCTGCGAAGGGGCAAGGCAAGGGCCTGGCATCGGCCCCCTGTGAGTGCTGCCCAAGTGCTGTGGGATCTTGGGCAAGAATTGATCCCAAGTCCCATGTCCTCATCTGTAAAACTGGAAGAATACTATTTAAGAAATGGCGTGAGGATCGTCAGGGTTTGGACATACGGCGTCCCCCAAAGACCATGTGCTTCTACCGTCAGTCCCCAGCTGGTGGCGCTGTTGTGCAGAATGTGGAACTTTTGGAGGTGGGGCCAGGCTTTTGGAGGCTTTTTACCTGGCCCCTGGGTGCTGCTCTCTCTCTCTGCCTCCTACCTTGAGATGCCCTGAGGTCATGCACCGACCCCTGTCGCTGCCACGCCTGTCCTGCTGCCCCCGTGGATTGACCCTTTTTCCATGAGCTTCCAATAAACCCTGTCCTCCCCAAGCTTGTTTCAGCCGGTTTTTCTGCAGCAGTGACGACAACTGGCTGATACACGGATTAAGGGACATGAAATCTGTAGGGTGTCTGGCTAAGTGCCAGGCACTTCTGTGGCCAGGTTTGTGATTGCCACTCACAGAGCAGCTTTTGGAAAATGTCCGCAAGATTTAGAGACACCAATGTTTTGGGGCTGGGATTTAGCTCAGTTGGTAGAGCACTGCTCTGCAGTCTCTGAGGTCCCGAGTTCAATTCCCAGCACCCCAAAAATGGGAGAAGGACCTGGCAATCCACTCCCAAGGCAATCCCGAAACAATCAGCCATTGAAAACCCTATGAGGGTCGCTATGGGTCGGACTCGACTCGACAGCACCTAACAACAACAACAATCTTTTGGGTAAGCAGGTGAGAGTGTGTGTGACATCAGGGCAGTAAGGGCAGACAGGGTGATGGGAAGGACACAAGCACCCCACCCCCCATAGGGCCGTTTGTCCACATGCTTCCCACGCAAGGCCTAGAGCAGCCAGCTAGCCACGGAGCCCAGGGGTCCCATTTCAAGGGCCCCAGCCCTGGCCATGGGCACCTGCTCCTCCACACCGCTGACCCACTGCAAGTGGCTGTGGTGTGCTCATGCAGTAGCCTCCCGGGGGGCTCAGAGGACCTCTGGAGAGGAGCGGGGGGACTGTGTTCCACCCTCCATTTTTGTAGGTAAGAAGCTCATCCTTAGGTTGAAAGACTTGTCTCAGATCGGAGCCATAACAACACTGGCAGTCAGGCCCGGACTCCCATCGATCCTCCTTCACCGCGTGCCATTCGCCCCACCCCCACCCCCCCACCCCACGCACGCCCTTGTATGCACACCGGCACACATGCATGCACGTGCGGACACACACACACACACACACACACACACACACACACACACACAAAGCCCCATGGGGTTGCCTGCCTTTCTGACCTTCACCATATACAGATGTCCGGCAGCAGCGCACAATGGGAGCTATGTCATCGGAGAGCTGGGACTCTTGAGTCCTCTGCGGGTTGTGTGTGAATGGCTACTGGGCAGAAAGGGCATCGTCCAACCTGGGAAAGCTGGGCTTTGCTGCAGGGTTATCTCAGAAGAGGACTGCTAAGTTCATACACCCACACGTGTCTGTCGGCTTGTTGGGCTGTGGGGGCTCTCGTGTTCCTGTGGTGCTGATAGCTATGTCACCAGTGTCTCAGATACCAGCAGGGCCATCCATGGTGGACAGGTTTCAGCTGAGCTTCCAGACTCAGGCAGACTAGGGAGAAGGACCTGGCAGTCCACTCCTGAAACAATTAGCCATTGAAAACCCTATGAACAGCACAGAAGCACTGTTAACTATAGTGCCAGAAAATGAGCCCCCCAGGCTGGAAAGCATTCAAGAAATGACTAGGGAAGAGTTGCCTACCCAAAGTGGAGTCAACTTTAAGGACAGGAATGGAGTAAAGTCCCTGGGATCTCCTTTTGCTGATGTGGCATGAGTCAAAATGAGAAGAAACACAATGGCTGCAACAATGGGCTCAAATATATAAAAAAGATTGTATGTTTGGCACAATGTTGGGTAGTGTTTTATTCTGCTGTACTTAGGGTTGCCATGAGTCGGATCTGACTTGACGGCACCTAACAACAAGTTCATATGATTTAGATGGCTCATTTTCCTCTAGAGACATAGAAAGCCTCTATTTAAATCCTCCGCTTAAGTGTGTGTGGCCCCTTGCTGATTTGAACCGCTGGTTGATTCGCTCACTCCCCCATCCACCCATCTGTGCAACGTGGTGGAGCCAGGCGCTGTGCTCTGTGTGGAAGCACAAGGTTCAGTGCGATGAGGTGCCAGCCCTTGAGGAGCTGAAGATCCTGCAGGAAAAACAGATGTGGAGGCAGGGAGGTGATTGAGGTGCGGTGCGTGTCCCACGCCTGGCTTGACGTGAATGGTCAGCTCCCCCTGGCACCGCCAAGGGCGAGAGAATGTGCCAGGGGGCAGCTGACTTGTGGACCTGTATCTTCATCAGAATTTAAAGACACCTGCGGCCCTAAGAGTCTCCACCCTCTCCCCTCCAGCCTTTGTACCCTGGTGGACTAAGGAGTTTAGCCACGACTTCCAGCCACCAACACACAACGGCACCAGCCCATCTCCTGGGTAAGCTGCTTAGTATTCTATTTTGTGCAATCAGAGATTAAATTCCAAATTCACTGACACCGAGGATGAAATAGCTAATTATGCACAGTAATTGCATTTAAAATCCGTGCCTATGAATGACTGATGAAATCCTTCTTAAAGGCTCCTGGAACTTGTGCCAGCCAGCACAGTGGGAAGGGGCAGTCTATTTTGAGGCCAGCTGTATGGGGGTCACAAGTGTTCCCCCACTGCTTTTCCTTGAACTCCATCTGTGCATTTAAAAGGATACTTTTATTAGCCTTTATGTCTGCCTCAAAGTTAGTTGTTGGCTTGATTGAAGTAAATCCGAGAAAGGGAAGTGCGTGAGTTGGTGTGAGTCTCTGTATCTATAAGAAGGAAGTGAGTGAAATGGGGAGAATTTACAACTCCCTCACCTATCAGAAATAGAAAGACAATCCACATCAATAATCAGGGTATCGGGCTGGGATTTAGCTCAGTTGGTAGAGTGCTGCTCTGCAATTTCTGAGGTCCCGAGTTCTATTCCCAGCACCTCAAAAACAGGAGAAGGACATGGTAACCCACTCCCAAGGCAATCCCGAAACAATCAGCCATTGAAAACCCTATGAGGGTTGCTATGAGTCGGACACGACTCAACGGCACCTAACAACAACAACAATCAGGATAACACGTAATACACTGTAAGTACAAATGATAGGAAGATAACGTGACTGATACTCTGCAATTGTGTAAAAACATTATAGTACTTTTTGTTTATTTCTAGAAGTTTCCTATAGGATATTTTTAAATTAATAACTGAAACTTTTAGTTTCTAGTTTTTAAATAGCCTGCAGCCGTACCACTGTGGCATCCAATCCTATCCAATCTCGGAAGCTAAGGAAGGTCGGCCTGGTTAGTCATTGGATGGGAGACCACCTGGGAACACAGGGTGCTGTGGGCTTGAGAGAAGGACCCTGTAGTCCACTCCTAAAAAAAACAATCAGCCATTGAAAACCCTATGAGTAGCAAAGAAGCATTGACACAGTGCCAGGCAGAGCACAGTGTCAGGGAGTGTTTCATGCTGTCGTACATAGGGTCAGTAGAGTTGGACCGACTTCACAGCACCTAACAACAACAACAATAACAACAACAACAGTTCTTAGATGTGTCCTGGAGCCTTGCAGTATTCCTACTCATCTTTTTTTTTTTTTTTTTTTTTTTTTTTTT